>PVJS01015002.1:8951-39585 GCA_004027185.1 Glis glis | reverse complement strand
GTCTCTCTCTCTCTCTCTCTCTCTCTCTCTCTCTCTCTCTACCTAATTAGGCCCTCCGCAACTTCATGAGACCCGGTTTCAAAATAAAGTATAAAAAAAATAGGGCCGGGGGTGTAGCGCGGAGGTAGAACGCCCCTGGGTTCAATCCCCAGTACCACAAAAAAAAAAATAAATAAATAAATAAATAAGTAAATAAAGCAGGACAGGACTTTGCAGAAGGAACTGGCCTCCTGCTCAGTCCCATGAGGACAGATTAAGGAGCAAAGGCAGGTAGACACATACAGATCATGGGCATGGAGACAGATATATTAGGGTTTTGAAAAAAATATCAGAGCCCCTGTATACCACACACTCCGCTCATGTCTTCATATCCTCTGAATAAAACACAATGCCAGGAGAGACCACAGCATTTTAATTTTAACCTGACACAACATTCCGAGCTAGAGCTAGCAAGAGACGGACGCACGAATCTCCAATATGAGATTTGTTCACTTAAATCTCAGAGGCACATTTTTTTTTTTTTTGCTGGAACACGGTGAAAATGAAGCAGTAACCCCAAAATCTAAACTCCAAGCTTCGTTCTCTAAAAAGTATAAGCTTTTAGAGTAAATCTGTCCTCATAATGTTATTATGTTAAAGTCTGCATAATTAGAGAGTACCAATACATAAGCAATTTAAATGTGACGTCTGTATTTCATGGGAGAGGGACAGGAGAAGGGCTTTTAGTGAAATTTACTAATTACTACTTCAGAAATTGAACTTGGCAAACCGCGCTCTTCCTGGCATTAAGCAGATGGTGCTGTGGCTTGGCCTCCAGTAGGAAGGCAGAGAAGTCGCTCAGTTGTTAGGGAGCTCACAAGGCCGGTCAGGTTAACTCCCTGCCCAGTTAACATGCTGCCTAGCCATCCAGATAAATGTCCGGAGCCCGGCATGGTGGCACACACCTATGATCCCAGTACTTGAGAGGCTGAGACAGGAAGATTACAGGTTCAAGGCTGACCTTGGCAATTTTGCAAGATTCTCAGCAACCTAGAAAGACCTTGTTTAAAAAAAATTTTTAAAAGCTGGGGGTATAACTTGGAGGTAGAATGGTCCTGAGTTCAATCCCCAGCACCACACATCCTTCTATAACAGGGGGACAGTCCCATGAGTTCTGTTCTCTGCACATGGCAAATACCTGGCTCAACATCTTCTTTACAGCAACAGAGGCCATAGTGTCTCAGAAAGAAAAGTCTGGATCCTGCAATTAAAGTGTTCACATTTTCTCAGAATCCAGGCAAGTTCCAAGGTTGCTGGAGACTTCTTGTATCCATTTCTCTCACTGACAGTCAGGCGAGAGTATTCATCCCACATCTCCTACAGACATCTTATTTCCGTTCTCCCTCTCCATCTGACTTTCCTAGCTGGGTTGATTTTATCCCTGATATTTATGTGGATGCTAAAGCCCCCCAGCTGCTGTTCCCGGGGGCTTGCATGTGTGTGTTACCTTGGTTTTCTTAAAACCCTGTTCTTTCCTCAACAGGCTTTTAGAAGACAAGAAGAGAAACATAAGAAGTCACAAGAGAATGTGTTCATGACAGGAGTAGGGAAAAGGTTTTTAAGACAGGAACTAAAAAGAAAATAATGGTAAATTGAACAATATTCTGTTCATCAAAAGGAACATGGAGAGAAAGGCAAGCCACGGAGCGGCTCACATGCACCTCACGTATATCCAACAGAGGAGGGATAATCAGAATACAAAAGGATTTCATCAAACAATAAATAACGTATATATTCAATAAGAAACAACAAAAAAATTAAACAGGTGGTTTATGAAAAAAGACGGGCAGTAAATCTATGAAAATACACTCAGCTTCGTAGTCATTGGAAAATAAACACTAAAACTGCAGTGTGAACATTACACAACGTATATATGCATTGAAACATCACTTGGTACTCCATAAATCTGTCCAATTTTTATGTACCAATTAAAAAAACAATGAATTAATATTGTACACCCCACTAGAAAGGCTAAATAAAAAAGACAAAAAATATCAAGTGGTAGTACAGAAGTAGAGCAAGTGGAACTCCGAAACTTCCTGAGGGGAGTGTAGATTAGTACACCAGAAAACCAGTCCATACACTGCCCATATCCAGAAACTGACTGCTCAGCATCACCTAACAGAAATGCCCACGTATTCAATACTGTCCGTATGTAAGAATGTCCATGCATTCAGCATGACTCGGAATAACCAAATTCTGAAAACAACCTGAACGGACATGTCTAGGGTACATGGATAAATTCACTGGGACGTGATCATACTGTGGAATGAGACGGGCCACAAGTATGAAGCAGGTGCTGCTACATACAGCGGCACGGTGCATCTCAGAAAAATGGTATCGAATAAAAGAAAAACATCCTGCAAAATTCAACTTATATAAAGACAAGAACAGACAAAGTTAATCGACTCTCCTGGGTTCAGGATCATGTTTCCTCTTTGGGGAGACACTGACTGGCCTCTGGGGAGCGAGGAGTGTCCTGGTTCTTACTCTGTGCACTAGATGCATGGGTGTGCAAACCTGGGGAAAATCCATCACCAAGACCTCTGCCTTCTTCTGTAGAGAGCTTATACTTCAGCAAAGATGGAAATAACATGAATGTTTTCCTCCTCTTACTCAATAATCTTCACTGACTTTCCATGACCTGCCAAGACTCATCTTTACACACATGTGTGTATTTACTCACACAGTTTCTTCTTAAACTCCCTTCATTCCCCATAGACCTAGCTTGCTAAATCACATCTCTTTTACACAGAGTAACAATACACCCTAATTTGCTTAGTACAGTTCTGGTTTAAGGTTATTGTCCTGGAGTAGCTATTAAAAATAATTTAGAATCACTTTAGGCATGGAGGACATGTCCCCTACTTGTTCTTAACCATACTTAATTCAAGAACAAATTTTTTACTGACTCTTATCTTTTCACATCTTCCCAAAGTGTTCTACTTGGTTTTCATAGAAACAACACTTTGTGTAACATGTAATTAAAATATACCCCTATAGTAAGTAACACTTGGCTTGGGAGCAAACAGTACCAGATCTCGGGAAGTCAGTGGATGGTACAGTGAGCTGTTGCTGGCTGCCCTATGTTAGGTTTACATCGGTATCACCCACCAGGCTTAAGGGGTGAGACACCCACTCATCTACCCAACAGTTCAAGTAGAGGCTGGATAAGAGGGTTTCTATTATATGTCCATTTGTTAAGAAAACTACCAAACACATCAGGTATTTTAAAAAATCAAAAACGGGAGCAAAGGAAAGTTTTGTTGGTTTGGCCCATTAGTGAGAGTCCCAGCTTCCCCCAAGCTAAGCGTGGGCTCAGTCGAGAGACTGAAAAAGCTCACATTCAACTACATAGCTCTTATGGAATTTAGAAACCAGTACTTATTTTTGGAAGCATTCTTCATCCTTATCCAGCTGGATGCTTGGTTCAAAACCACACAGGAGGGTGCACCCCAGAGATGGCTCCTCGTGGTGACCTGCTTGCTGGTCACCCTCAGTGAGGTCAGAGTTGGCATGACCACAGGAATCTGCCTGTTCATTGTTGGCCAAATACCTTGGTGGGGGCGAGAGAGAAGGAAGAAAACCTAATGGGATTAGAAAAAAGGAAAAAGGAGGCTGGAGCCAAAGATGACATCAGAATTCCCAGGAGGCTAGGAGGTGATGGGAAGATATGGCAAGAAAGGACATTCTTAATTCATGTCATCTTAAGAAGATCCATTCATCTTGACGCTTAGACTTCTTGCCATGGGCTAAATGGGAAATTTAGAAAAGCTCTTCCCATTAAATTGCCACTTAGCATTAAGCACTTGGAGAGAACAAAAGTCCCCGAGATGAAATTTTTACCATCCAGCCGGCCGGCCAGCAGAGCAGACCAAGTTGTTGCAGTTCTTCTTATCTGGCAAGACCCAATGTGTCCCAGCTGAGCCCCCCAGGAACAAACTAACCCAGGATGTCTGGCAAGAGGGGAGTCAGTGCTCTTGCATCCTGGATGCCTTTAAATAACGTTATGGGATTAAAATCTCACCAGAATATAATTCAATTAACTGGTTCCTCTGTTTTCTTAAAGCCAACAGTCGTTGGGTGGATTCATAAGCCCTAGGACAGAGGCACATCACTTAATTCTGTTTGGAACAAGAATTCTTTTTATGAGATTATTTTTACGCTGGTGAAATCCTACATAATCACGTTTTAGCTGTTGCAGAAAGTCTCAGAACCTGGTCAACATACACAGGCAGAGAGGGTGGAAGGGGCAAAAATCATGTGGTAGGTGGCAAGACTCCTGTCCTGAGGACCTACTTCTATCAGAATAGACAAAACTGTCGCCTGCCCCAACCAGGAGCATACGGAGCCAAAGAACACTCAGCTGCCTCTTCACTCCTCGGCTGTTTTCAGCTTTAAAAAAAAAAAATTAAACAACTAAATTCACTTTTCCAAGTAAAGGTAAAAGGGTTCTTCTCTGGGTCGGATGCAGTGGCACACGCCTGTGATCCCAGCACTTGGGAAACTGAGACAGGATGATCACAGGTTCAAGGCCAGCCCCGGCAACTTAGCAAGACCCTGTTTCAAAACTAAATAAAGTGGGATGGAGGGGTGGCTGGGGATATATAGCTCGGAGGTAGAATGTCCCTGGATTCAATCCCAAGTGTCAAAAACAATAACCAAAATAAAAGGGTCCTTCTCTGTTTAAGTAGGAGAAAGGCACAAAATCCCCGGTTTCTCTGTATCCGCTCCCCTGGCAGCCTCCAGGGACTCTGTCCTGCAGGGAAACCTGGCTTCTTAGAACTCAGCATGGAAAGCATTGATCACAACCTCCCGGCGGCTGTGCAGTGGGCAGCGGGGCCTCCCTCTCAGGTCTGGGCACAGGCGTCCAGCAAGGCTGGCTGGGTCAGGGCTCTGCCGCTGTTTGCAAATGTACGGGGTCCTGTTGTCTTTCCTCGGGGACAGCAGCACCCACGCTCCAGGAACTGCTCCCAGTGTCCTAGAGCTTTTGAATGGCAAAGAGCCATGACAGGGAAGCAATACACGTGCAGCCAGGACTGTCTAAATGAGAGCTTTCTGCCAGACAGCTTGGGTATTCTGAAAGTAGAGACCTTTGTTGGTGCACTGTAGTCTCACATCATAGTGTAGTTCAGAGAGACAGAGACATACATGCACACAGCACTTGGTTTATAGAACTAAAACATTAAACAGTAAACAGTCTTTTAAATGAGAAAAGAAAAGAAGGAGGGAGGGAGGTAAAAAAAAGAAGGAAGGAAGGAGAAGAAAAGAAAAGCAGACTACAGCTCTCAAAGTGAGGGATAAAAGCTCACCAGTTTCTTTTGTTTTTTATTTTTATTTTTATTTATTTATTTTTTGTACTGGGGGTTGAACTCAGGGGCATTCTACCTCTGAGCTATACCCCCAGCCCTTTTTATTTTTTTATTTCAAAACAAGGTGTTGCCAAGTTGCAGAGGGCCTCACTAAGTAGCTGAGGCTGTCCTCAAACCTGAAATCCTCCTGTCTCTGCCTCCCAAGTACTGGAATTACAGATGTGCGCCACTGTGCCCAGCTGAGCGAGCTCTTCAAAGGCAAGTGGAAAGCAGTGCAGCTTTTGTGGGTGAGGCAGGGAAGCCTTCAGCGAATCCCAAAGTCCAGAGGCCAAAGCCTGCTCTGCCTTCCCCAGCCCATCCTCTCTACGGGGTTGTCTCAGAGCTGGAGGTTAAAGGTGGAATAGGAAAGATGGCTAACGATTTACAGAGAACTGAGGGGAGGATGCTTTCAGCCCCGCCAAACTCAAACGTGCTGGAAAAGGATGTGCGCGGAAGCCGTGAATGATCCCATTGCACCTGCTGTGCACCCCCTTGCTGCCCCCGACTATCAGAACACATCTCTTGGGGGCAGAGAGTGTGGCTCAGTGATACATTGCTTGCCTAGCTGGACTTCCATCCCCAGCACCACACAAGAAAAACAGAAGCAGACATGCATATATTTATCCTTTTGGGAAATGCAGGGGTGCAAATAATCAAGATATGTTGTTTGTACAGTTTTTGTTTTGAGCGAGCGAGAACCATTATCTGGAAGGCAGCATGCTTGTTTATTACTTTTTCAAGAAGCGCTGGTAGTGTGTCTGGGTGTGTGCGGGAACTAAGAAGCAGAAGTCAGCTCACTGTGCAGGAGACAAGCTGAAGGACCTCTGACACTCCACCTGGGGGACTGATTTGACTGGAAGAGGTGCCTGGCCTCGAGCCACTGTGCTCCCTGCTAAGTGAGAAGACCCCGCCGGCCACTAGACCTGCAGGCTCCCAGAGGAGTTTGCAATTCCCTGGAGACTTTGCTGAGTCTTAATTTTGTGGCTGGAGAGCAAATTAGATTGGAGCTGAAAGAAAACCCTCCAAAAGCCAATTCTCCAGAGAGCTGGAGGTCTCACAAGTTCTAATGGTTTTACAGAGCTTCCCAAAGAGCAAGGAAACTCATTTCTGGCCACCCAAAAATCATAGGCATCAAGGTGAATTTGCTTTGGATAGTAATTTTCCTTTTTACTTCTTTAATGTTTTCTTCCTGCTCCCACTCTCCCCCCATCCCCACCCCCCTCCATCCACAAAGATTACACCTAACGCAGATAATTGAAGTTCTCAGACTGTGCTGTAAGGCTTACATAAATATGGGGTCTGGCTGATGACAATCATCTCGTTACAGGCTTGGTTTTGTGAGGTTGCCTGTTTTTTCTGAGGGATTTGGCCTGCATTTAAAGTAAGCAACTGCAGGTCCCCGGCGATGTGTTAGCTTTGGTTTTGTGGTTCAAATTATGTGGTTTTACATTACAGTTAAAGGAGGCAGGTTTCTTCCCTCGTTTGTCCTTTTAAAAAATGAGTATTTTGTTGAAAAAGGAACAAAAAACTCTAATATAATTAATTGCTACCAAAAATATTTGTATTAATAACTGCTTGTAGGTAGATGGGAAGGAGCACATGTGTTCACACACACACACACACACACACACACACACACACACACATACCCCTAACCACACCAACCCTTTATTCCTTTAGGCATGGCATACACTAATTCTAACTATTGTAACCACTGATTAATCTGTTCCAGACTTACTTCAAGTTTATAGAGTAATTACGAATGGGTCTCTTAATTTGAGTTTGGACCTCCTCTGTGGTCCCTGTTTCTGAGGTTTTAATAAGTTCACCAGGTATAAAAACTCCAGACATCTATTTTCCTTTACACATTTTATTCCCTTCAAAGAAAGTGATTGAATCGCCAGAGGTGGTTTTCTCTTAACTCTCTCTCCCTCTTTCTCTCTTTCCCTGCAGAGCTCAGCATACTATCTAGACTTCCACCTTCCTGCTTTGGAAGAAGAAATTGCTTTTATTCTTCACCATTCAACTGTAGTATCTATATCAGCAATATGATACGAGTCCATCTTTTACAAGCAAAACAACCTAATTTCCCTTTACTGACAAAGACTACCAAGTGGCTTCAAAGACCTCCAGTGGCTGGGTGTCTGTGAATGTGAAAACAGGGACACCCTTAGCAACCTTCTGAAAGTCAAGGGCTTAAAACTTCCTTCTCTTAAAGGTAGATCAGCCATTTTAAGTTCCCAATACAAACAGTATAACAGAACTATAGACCGCAATGTGAGATCATTTCTCCCCAAGTGTTTAAACTTGAGGTCAAAGTCATTTGGGCTGGTCCTAATGTTCCTATAGTTTCCTGGAATCGGTGTTGGAGTGAACACAAACATTGGTGTCTGTTAACCATCCACAGCATTTCCTCACCTACCACCGTACAATGCCACGGGTCCTCCACTGAAGGGATTTTCAAAGTCCTTCCCCTGGGAGCTCTGCGAAGAGGCCTAGAGTCAGGGACTTGCTGAACTCCCTGGGCTTTAGTTATCCTAATTCTGCCCATAAAATGTGATACAAGCAGGCTTTTCTCTCCTTTGAGCCTCAGTTGATTTTTGCTTCTTTTTCCTATTTGCAAATTAGAGGAATTAAAACGAAGAGCCAGAGGGTCTGTTCTAGCAAAACCAGATTCCTAGGTTTGAATCTGGACTGCCACTCTCGACCTGAGTGGTTTGCACAAGTCACTTGAGTTGCCATCGCTCACTTTTCTCAGTTGTGACATGGTCATCCTGGGTGGCTGTGAACACTGGAAAAATCAGAGATATCAGGCTCAGCGCTGCGCTGATTCCTTGCTGCTCCCACGGAGAGCCGGAGGCTACTCCCCCTCCCCTTGAACGGAGCTGGCTGAGTGACTCACCTGAACCACAGGCTGAGGCCAGGTCTTAGGGAGCCTTTTAGCTTCAGCATGAGCTCCTGGGACAGGAGCTCTGGAAGCCCTGGGTGGTCATGTAAGAAGTCGAGCTACCTCAAAGCCATCACACTGGAGAGGCCGTGGAGAGAGCTCCTGAGAGCTGAGAGCTAAGAGATTTCCGTCTACCCCAGTCTGTTCTAGCTCTCAGCTATTCATGGCATCCCCACAGAAACCCCGGAATATCACATGGAGCAGAGATGAGGCCTAAGTGATCCTCCTGTAACAAAGGAAAATGAGCTTTTCCATGGAAGTTACAAGATCACATGGAAACTGGCAGGCTTCCATTTTGTAACTGTTGCTTACGTATCCCTTTTGTAACTTTCGTACATGTTTCTATATTTTCCACTCCCGGATGTGCTGGTTACATGTTTCTCCTTTTGTAAAATCTGCTTAGTGAAAACTACCCAACCGGATTAGATTGTAAAAGCCATACTCCAGGCAATGGGGAATGGTGCGGTGGCCTTCGCATTAGGGAATAAAAAGCCGAGCGGACTGCCCCCAATGTGCTCGGACCCTTCTGCACAGAAGTAAATCGCCTTGCTGAGTGACTTTTGGTTTAATGAGCTTTTCATTTGCAGCTTCCCTAAATTCCGTTTCTAACACTCCCAGGCCCTACCTAGATTCCAGACTCATAAGCAAAATAACTGATTTCTATTGCTTTAAGTCACTTCATTTGAGGGCGGCTTGTTACACCGCAAGAAACACTAATAGCACCCATATAAGATCCTTAAGGGAGAGACCGTGTCCACCCCACCTTTATATTTCCCATGGGTGTCAAACAGAGTTTCATGGGCGTCTGTTCACTTTTCATTGCCAAAGAAGTGCTGTGCCTGTCGGTAGACAGGGGCTGGGGACTGAGCCCAGCACTTAATCAAGGTGGAGCCAGGAGGAAGAAAGCCTTCCTGACGCTCTATGGATTTTCCTCCCGTTTGGGGTAGCGCCCTCTGGTCTTTAGCTAGAATCGTGCAAGCCCCAGCAGAGCTGTGGGGACACGAGCAAACCCACGAGAGAAAACCTCAAGGAGACGTGAATGAGGTTAAGGCATTAGGAGGGCACAGAGGAAAGCGCTCACCTCAGTGGGATTTGCCCATATAAGGATAAAGCATGTGGGCAGAAAAATGGACCCCAACTTTAATTTCCAGGAGATACAATTGATGACTTTTGCACCCTACATAATATTTCTCACTGATCACTAATAGCCTGACACACAACAAATTCTACTTTGTGGCCTTAATAAAACACAGAAATGCTAGCATCACTGAGGATCTCGGGGCTGTGGACACAGAAGGGCTACGCCAGAGTCATTGGTGGACCTCCCCAGAGCTCAGTGGGACACAAGGTACTTGCAGTGGTTTGAGAATTTCCTTTTACTTTCTTTTTTGTTTGGTTGGTTGGTGTTCCGGTCAGCATTCTTGCAGCTATACTCTAAAAGATTAACCACGTCACTTAGAGGAAAGATTTATTTTCTCGCAGTTTCAGGCTCCGTCCATGTGAGGCTGGAGACCGTGGACCTCAGGGCATGGCGGCGGGAGGTGGAGAGAAGGAGAGCACAAGGGCTGTGCTCCTCACATCATGGAGGCTGGAAGCAAGAGCGAGAGCAGGGGTAGAAGGAACCATGTATATAATCTCCAAGACTGTACCCCAGGGACCCACATCCAGCTACAGCCTACTGGCCTGGGTTTCCACCCAGAAAAATCCATTACAAGGGGTTTATCCACTGCTGGGATTACACCCCTCATGACTCAATTACATCAGTTCCAAACACTAATAAATGAGCTCTTCAGGGGACATTTTATATCTCACTATAACAGTTGGTTAGTTGGTTTTTGTTTTTTTCCAAAGACCCAACAGAAATTCACTGTGAGGAATGAAGAAGAGAGAACCTTCTGAAGAAATGATGGTGTCTTTCTGTCAATAGTATGTATGAAAGGAAAAGAGAGCGAGGTGCTGTCTGTGTGTGATCAGGATGTCTTCTGTATACCACATTGCCACTGTATACCACAAGGCCACGCTCAGGATTCATCAGCGTGAATTCACACACAATCCCGGGGTCTTAAAATGCTAGAGGAGCCTAATGTGGTGGTGCAGGCCTGTAATCCCAGTACTCGGGAGGCTGAGACAGGAGGATTGAGGTTCAAGGCCAACCTCAGCAACTTAGCAAGACCCTGTTTCAAAATAAATAAGTAAAGAGGGCTGGAGGTGTAACTTAGAGGTAGAATGCCCCCGGATTCAATCCCCAGTACAAAAAAAAAAAAAAAAAAAAAAAAAGCTAGAAGAAAAAGGTGAAGCCCAAACTCTGTTCCCCTTCTATTCAGAATTGTCTCAAATGGTATTTTCATTTAGACCCTAGTTGATTAAAAATATAATAGTTAGGTTAAACAGTTTTGAACTAGATTTCATAGGATGTTTGAGCAAAGAGAAATTTTAAAGGTCACTTAAAAAATTAAAATCTTTCTTTAAAGAAACTCGTAACAAGGAAGCCCCATAGGTAAACTAGATGAAATGCAGGAATGCTCTTGGAGGGGGATGGCATGGGGGATGGCCCAGGCCACTGCACTCACCTTAATATGCCTCTGCAGAACATGAAGCAAGAGATCTAGCCCACCCTCTCACTTTACAAATTAGGAAACGAAGGCCTAGAGGCGTTCCATGTGACCCCAAGTCTCCACAGCGAAGTCAACGGCCTCACGGACAGCAGAACCCAGGACTGCTCGATCCCAGGCTAAGCGCCCCAGGCTCGGTCCTGAAAAATTCTGAACCGGCCGCATCACCTGCTGACACTGCACAGGCGGCCTGAGGTAAAGGCAAGATGGCAAAGACAGGTGGTCATCATGATCCCCAGGCAGGTAACCTCTGTACACAGCGGACCCCTGCCAGCCTAGACTCACCTGAGGGTCCAGCGCAGGCACCCCAAACCGATGGCACCACTCAGAGAGAAATCAATACCTTCCGGTTTTAAAAAGCCCATTTTATTCCTCTCCCTTGGTGTCTAGGCTCTGCATGATGGTGACCTGCAGGACAGCGATGCTTTACCTCTCAGCACCCAATCCTGGACCTTTCCATGTTTCTCTTGAACACTACCCCGTGCCCGCCACTCGTAGTCATACGGGCATAAACATACAGGCTGGTGGGACTAAAACAAGCGCTGATAAGATACTCAGTGGATTCAGACAGAGTGGAGCAGGTTACTGTGCTCAAAATAACTTTCCATAACTCGTCACCCACTCAACTCTTAAAGAAAAAAGGGTGGGGGGAGGGGTCAGAAAATTGCCTGTGACTTCAGTTCAACTTTCACATACAAATATACAACTTATATGTTCTGAGTCACAAATAGGCATTCAGAAGTGGAGATTCAATATTCTGGAGTTAGAATCAAAGGAGATTAAAACAGAAAACAAAACAGATACGGGTCCGCCCCCACCCAAACTTGGTCGTCATCATTCTTCATGGGTTTGATTAACATCTCTCTGCTGCCAGGTGACCAGAACATTAAGCCTCAGCAACCCAAACAGTTGAGTAATTCTGGAGTTCTGAGCTAAGTTTCTCAGAGCAAGCCAAACATCCACCCACCATACTCCAGACACGACTTCAGGATCTTTTTTCTCCATCGCCAGTCTCTGAAACAGCCCGATGCTGATGACAGTAACTCCCGCCCACCATTTACATGACTGGATAGCATTACAGAAGGTTTATCAAATCAGCCACATATTTAGCAATTTAAGGCTTGCTTGGAACTACGAAGTAGAAAGAAATGTAAAGGGCAGCGTGTATGGGTGGGAATAGTTTTTATGAAGAGGAAGTTTCAACAAGGAGCGTGTTAGCCGCAGAGTGAACGCAGAGGTAACTGAGTGGAGTGAGCCTCTCTGGCCTTCACCTGATTGCTATTCCACTTAACAGTGGGGTTGAGCTGGTAAGCTCTAAAGCTGGACCACTGGAGTTCAAGGTCTGACTCCAGCCCCTTATTACTTGGGTGACCTTAGACAAATTCAACCTGTACCAAAGGGTGCAAATGAGGATTAAAATGAGTTGTTATTAGTAGGTCTGGCTCAGAGTAAGATCAAAAGAACTATGAACTATTTTCTGTTTTCATCATAGGCTGTATCAGGGTGGTTATGAGCATTAAATGGCATTATTATATAAATCACAGTACACAACACAAAAATTTCTTAACAGATGTTGTTTCTTCTTCTTCTTCTTCTTCTTCTTCTTCTTCTTCTTCTTCTTCTCCTCCTCCTCCTCCTCCTCCTCCTCCTCCTCCTTCTTCTCCTGATTATAATTACAGTCATGCTACTCATAAGAACATTTCAGTCAATGATGAACTACATATATACTAAAGTGGTCCCCAAAGAAAATATCACTGAATGACATCATAGCCATATTAGTTTGTAAATACACTCTAAGATGTTCACCAATGATGAAGTCACCAAATAACACACATCTCAGAATGTATCCTCGTCGTTAAGTGATGCATGACTATATTAAATTATTACTGAATCATAGAAACTAAGAACTAAAGGAATTTTAAACCTCAACCATACTGAAAGTCTCATTTTAAGTATGAGGAAACTACAGCCCAGAAAAGGGAAACAAATTTTCCATGGTCACTTAACTAGAACATCAAAAAAACTGACTTCTTTCTTTCTTGTACTCAACAAGAATTACTGAACACCAACCAGCCAAGTCCATCAGCTTATGTCTGTTTTCTGTTGCTATAACAAAAAGCCTGAGATCGGGTAATTGATTAAAAAAATAGAGGCTTATTTAGCTCATGGTTCTAGAGGTTGAGACTATAATATCAAGTTCTGGGTATCTGGTGAGGGCCTTCTTGCCATATCATTACATGGTGGTGATCTTTATCACACAGCAAGACAACAAGCATGCCAACCCAGGTCTCTGTTCTTGTACAGACACTAATGCCATCATAGAGGTCCTGCCCTTATGACCTCATAGAATCCTAATTACTTCCAAAGGCATATAAATATATTTGATATATTGGCATATTAATTTAGCAAATATTATTGGCATATAAATTTAGCAATTACATTTCTAACACATGAACTTTTGCGGGACATATTCAAATCATAGCAGCCCAGTTTCACATATAGGACATAGTGGGGACCCCACAAGAGACAAAGTTCATGGGATTTGAATCTTGGCCTTAGTCTAGTGCACTTTCTACTGCTAGTACTATGGAGTTAAAATAGACCAAGAATTGAGCTGATATCAAGATAAAAACATGCCTTTCACTGCTTCTATCTTCTTGAATAAACAACTTCAGCTCTCTGAGCCTGGATTACTTCATGGTAAAACAGGAACTTTGGGTTAAGCTCCCCCTCACACGTATCTCGTACAATTGTTCTATCCATGCCTTTGTCTCTCTGATTCTTATCTAATCCTAAATTAATTGGAAAACACAGTGTACTCACCAAAGGCCTCCAACTCCAAGACAGAATGAATTAACACCTGTTGATAATCCACCAGATAGGACCCCACCAGGTTTCTGTTTCTATATTTAGACAAGTTCACATGGCAAGATAATATGATAATCCTTCCTGTTTGTAAAGCAAGCACCATGACTTCCATGTTCTGAGATACTTCACTAATTGTAAACCACTTAACTCCGAGCATGGAAGCAGCTCTGAGGCGAAGTCTGCAAACCCAGTTAAGTACTTGGAAGGAGGTTGATGAAAACACAAACTGTACTGTTCAAGGGAAGCAGAAAATACAGTCATCCATTGGTTTCTGCAGGGAATTGGTCCAAGGCATCCCCCTACAGATACTGAAATCTGAGAATATGCAAGTCCCTTCTACAAAATGGCACAGTATTTGCATATAATTTATACACAACCTCCCTTACACTTTAAACCATGTCTAGATCACTTATAATTCCTAAAACAATGTAAATGTTATGCAGATAGCTTTAGACTGTATTATTTAGGGACTAATGATAACAAAAAAGTCTGTACATGTCCAGTATAGACACGATTTTTTTCCAAATACTTTCAATCCATGGCTTGTTGAATCCACAGACATGAAACTCACAGATATAGAGGGCCAACTGTACTAAAAGTGACACAGCCCTTCAGACACTTCTGTTTTAAAACTCCCTGGGCACTTCACTGAGAAAAAGGCAATACTTTCAGACAGGTGTGTGGTCTTTAAAACCAAAGTGTGTATTAAATATTTAGCTTCTTATAGAACTTCAAGACAAAACTTTTAAGAGCTGTGATATTTTAGACTTAACTTTAAAGAAAAACAACTTCAAGGTGGAACAGGAGAAGATACAGAAGGAAATACACCAAGTGATGTGTGCATGTATTTATGTGTAACTTTGACAATCACTATGATGTATAGTTACAGTGCACCAATAAAAGTATAAAAAATCAAAAAGAAAACCAACTTCTCTATCATTTTTAGTTTCTGTGGTTAAAGGCATGCGGTGTTTCCTTTAGGAGTGATTATCATCTGCGCCAGGCTGTTTTAAACATGGTACCCATGATACTCACCAGTATTCATGCCCTCGTGTAATTGTAGCCACTGTTAGTGTCAGCCTTTGTTAAGAAGCCTATGCCTCCTTGAGCACGAAGCCCTTGTTCATCACCACCAGATTTCATCAAGCATTCCCTCCTAAGGACAAAAGGAGCCGAAAACTTGTGTTTCAGGACACTCGTCCATCATCCTCTCTATCTTGCTGGCTTACCAAATAACTCTTTCCCCTTCCCCCAACAACTTGACCTCCATTCACTGGGCCCTTTTGAGTAGCGAGTAAACAGATTTGGGTTCCATAACACAGTCCTCTCCCCTTGACTGTGGGCTTCTCCTAGTGAAGTGCTTCTAATGAATAGAACACACCAAAAAAAGGATAGTCTCTTGTTTTTATGATCCGTCACAGTCACACAAGTGACTGTGATGACTTTCTTGCTAGACTCGACTTCTTGGTTTGCATCCTTTGATGAAACAAGCTGCCATGTTGGAGGCCCCCCATGGCAAGACACCGAGGGTGGACTCGAGATGCTATCAGCAGGGACCTGAGACCTCAGTCCAACAGCCCATCAGGAACCTGAATCCTATCGGTAGTCACCAGAGCTGGGAGCTGAGCTCCCCAGTTGTGGCTTAAGATGACACAGCCTAGCCACCATATTGATTGCAGCCTGTGAGAGACCTGGAAGCTGACGACTAGCTAGGGTGTGCCTGGATTCTTAACCACAGAAACTACAATAAATATGTATGATTGTGAGCCACTAAGTTTTAGATAATTTGTATGCAGCAAGAGATACCTAATCCACCATCCCAGACAAAACACACATACATGTACTTTAAAATGTTTTTAAAAACCAATCCTAGTCATCTATATTCCTGGGTCTCTTCATACATAGGCCCAACCCTGACTCTTCCCTGAAATCCAGATCAGATCAGGGAAAGGCAGTAAGGGCATCGGTAGCTTCACCTCCTTCTCACTCAAGGGAACTGGTCTAACACTGGTTTCTCTATAACCCTGGCCTCTCATATCTGCAGTCAGCCAGACATTAGCTTTTCTGGGCTTTCCTCTTAACCCTTGACATATTTGTATACTTCCTAACACAAGAATGTTTTGCTCCTTAGTTGTCCACCAAAACAGCTGAAGACTTGGAGTAAACACTGGCTGCTTGGCTGTGCCTAATAATTGCCTCTCCCCTCTCTTAGAGAGATAGAACTACCATCTCTGCCTCCAGCCACCATGTTAAGAACTGCTCCAGTCATATGTCTACCTATAATTAGAAGCTGCTCCCTAATGCTGAAGGAAGAAAAAGAGAACCGAAAATTGTAATTTGTTTTAATCCCTGAAAGGAGTTTTAGTAATAACATTGGCCTTCCAAAGACTGATCAAGCAAAGGTAAGTTTATTGAAACTACTATATTGAATATTACTTGTAGATAAAAGAAAGCAGTCCAGAATACCACTAGAGTTGTTGAAGGCTTTGTACTCTAAGTGAAGCCAAGTTTTTCTCCTTTGAGAATCAAATTATCTAAAGATCTCTTTATATGGGAAAAGAAATTAATGACCTAAGACATATCGTGAATGGTATCAGGGACTATCTGAATGCAAGCATCAGTTTAGCAACATAGCAGATCTATCCTTGATTTGCAGAGAGTCTTCAACAGACTTTCACACTGCAAATTCAGTAGCAAACATTAGGAACCATCCAGTGATCTATTTTCAGGCAAAATACTCCATTAGAGTCATCAGATAGTATAGGAAAGTGTTAGACCATTCATCAAGAGAGGGATATCACCAGGAGATGAAATGTGCCATGTAAAGATCATCTGGTAAGACTGAAGGGGGATAGGGGACAACCTGAGGATAAACTTAAGTAAGGAGATTTTCCTCATATGATCAAAAGGAAGGAAAAGAGTCTCCAAATATACATGATCACTGCCCATTCTTCCCCAAGCTCTATCTCCTAAAAAGTTTGATTGCAAAGGCAAGCTCCTACA
This sequence comes from Glis glis, assembly GCA_004027185.1. Taxonomy (NCBI): domain Eukaryota; kingdom Metazoa; phylum Chordata; class Mammalia; order Rodentia; family Gliridae; genus Glis; species Glis glis. The sequence goes on along the minus strand of PVJS01015002.1, from coordinate 22,765 downwards.
AAAGATACTAATTTTTTCCATAATTCTTTTTTTAATATGATGAAGAATTCAGTCTTTCTTCTACCTAGTGGCCAGACCAAGAAACCCAAAGATGAGTTTTATTTAAAAGGAACCTTAACGTTTTTTTTTTAATTTTGACTGAATGATTCTACCTCGGAAAGTTAAAATCAAGGAACAATACCAAATAAAAGAAGATAGGAGTATGTCATCATATTCAAAGGCAAAAAAAATTATAGGGAATATTTTTCAAACTCACAAGAAAATTATCAATGATTACTAGAAATTTTAACTTTTGTCAAAAAGGGAAACTTTTTGTCAAAACAATTCAAGAGATTTCAAAAATTTGGGGATTTAATTGAATATCTTGGTGATCAAAGGGAATCTCTGTTATCAGAATGCAGACTAATTTGATCATTTTTTTCAAAAGAAAGCCCAAATCCTAATTTTATATTTTATATATAAATCATTGCTGTGGACTGAATATTTGTTGTCCTCCCTTATGCATATATTGAGGCATTAATCTACAATGTGATGGTATTTGGAGGTAAAGACATTGGAAGGTAATGAGGCCATGAGGGTGGGGTCCTCAGGATGAGATAGGACCCTCACAAGAGACAGAAGAGAAGAAATTGCTTTTCACCATGTGGGGATGTTTTAGTCAGCTTTTTCATTACTGTGTCCAAAATACCCGATGAGCACAACTTAGAAGAGGAAAGATTTATTAGTTCACAGTTTTTGAGGTTTCAAAGGTTTTAGTCCTTCATTGGTCTACTCCAAGGTAGAAATCATTAGACCACAGGACTTTAAGGCATGGCAAAGGAAAAGTTGCTCTGAACTCCTGGTGGCAGGAAGTAGAGAGAGAGAAGAGGGGCCAGAGACAGATAGAGCTCCCAAGGCCAAACCCACAGTGACCTACCTCCACCAGCCACTCCCTACACACCTAGCGTTTCCACCCAGCAAATCTATTCAAATTTCTAACCCATCAATGAATTTATCCACTGACGAGGCTAGAGCCCTCATGATTCAATTATTCCACCTGAATATTGTTGCGTTACCAACACATGAGTTTTTCGGGACACATTCCATATCCAAACCAAAACAGAGGATAGAGCAAGAAGGCAGCTGTCTGCAAACCAAGATGAGGTCCTTGCCAGACACCAAATATGCTGGCACCTGTTCCTGGGCTTCCCAACCCCCAGCACTGTGAGATATGCATGCTGTTTAAGCCCCAGGTACGGTGACACGGCAGTCCAAACAGAGCAAGACAGTCATCCAACCAGCAAGTCACAGGCCTGTGCTTCTTTTTTTAACAAATCCATTAGCACGGAGTCAACAGTCTCAGTCATATTTCTTAACAGATCATTGTTCCTTCAAACTCGTGACAGCATTGCAAACCCAGGTACACAAACTTTACCTTCCTCAGACTATACTGAGAGTTTGCCTCGAAATTACTCTTTTACTAAACATTCCTTAAATATTTAAACTTTTCAAATTAATCTTAATATGCCTTCATATATATGTACTTATAAATATAGAGCTATGAAAATAGATTATTTTAATTAAACCTTTTAACTTTATCAGCATATAAAATAAAACAACGTGCATACATATGGAGGTATGTGTGTATATATATATATATATATATATATAATTGGATTTACCATCCTAATAAACTGTAACAGTTGTTTCCTTAAAGAGGAAACAAATCATATTTATCTTGTATACACATTCATATTTCTCTAAAATTACTGTATCTGGTATTATCTTAATGATTTATATTAATTATTTCCCTCAGTAAAGTAAGCAGCTTTTGTTTTATCAGACATAAAACTGGAAGACAGAAAGCAAAAACAATCTAGCTAATTTTTTCTACACACATTTTTTTAGCACTTTGGCAAATTTTAAGGTAGAAAATAAGCATGTGTGTGTGTGTGTGTGTGTGTGTGTGTGTGTGTGTGTACCTATATAAAGACATTTGCATACCCTGTTAAAGTATAGTTATTTATATATAAAATAAGGAGCAAAGATAATTAGAACTATATTTAGTAGCCAATTTTGCCTCTTTTTCTTACTTAGAAGTTTTCCATATATCTAACATTTACATATTAATAAATTCAACTTAATATTAATCTAAGGTTGACTAAAGTTCTGGAAATTACAATTTCAACTAATAAATTATGTCCATATGATTTGTAGCATTACAAGAATTCACAAGCTGAATCCTTTTTTAAAGGCATGCAGTCTTACAAGTTCATATATTTAAATGTTTCTATATTCTTGTCATTTTAACCAATTTATTGAACAATGATAACTAATGGAATGCATAGAACTTATATAAGGACTTATAAACTTCTAGGAAATAATAAATCATGAGAAACGAACCTCAAATTTTGTCTTAAAGAAAATATCATGCTAACATTACATTTATATGTTGATAGAACCAAGGGGAAGAGAGAGTTGTTTTTGTTTTTTCCTTTAGGCAAAAGATAAAACTCTCTAATTCGACCAAGAAGCATCTATTTATCAGGAATATCAGCAATATTACCTAAATTATTCTGTATACAAATTAATCCCCATATTCATATAACTTAAAAGTACACCTGTAAGCTCCCCTGGGACAGAAGGGTCTGGTCTCCTGAGCTCAGAGCCCTGTACTGAGAAGGGGTACCATCCTAAGATGCACTGTCTTGCAGTTTTTGCCAGGTTTCTGGACTTGCAGGCCACAGCACTCCTGTTTTCTCCACTAATAAAAGGTAACTACCAGTGCAGAAGCATGGCCTTCCTTCTCTCTCTCTCTGTCTTTCTTTTGTGTGCAAAGCTCTCCCTGACTTGTGCAAACAGACCCTCTCAAACAGCCTTGATTCTCCTTGTGAAGAGCCTGATTCACCTGAGATCCAAGTAATGACGGATGCCTGCCTGAAGACACCACGCAGAAATGACCCTGACATGTTGATACCTGTGTCGTCTTGAGGTGAGCCCCAACCTGAGGACACAGCCGTTGCGTCTACGCAACCAGCTTCCATTATGTCAAAAGATCCATTTTTTCCTTTGCCAAAAATGTCCTAATTATCCTCTCACCAGCCTCCACACTGAAAAGGTCAGAAAACTTTTCTTTTAAATATGAGATGTGCCACCATGTCCAACGTTCCCATTCGTCTACTTCACAACAGTCAAGACTGACCTCTCCTGCCCCTACCCATGAATGACTGAAGCAGACAGGAGCTGAGTGTCTATTCATACTCCTTAAACATTTATGAAATATCTACCATGTTGTAATTATCATTCTCTTAAAATATATTGTCGCATAGAGCATCTGCATAATTTCGTCTCCTACGAACTCTTCAGAGTAGGCATTATTATTTCCGCTTTTATGGTTAGGAAAATTGAAACTCAAAAGACTTTACGTGCCTTGCCCAACTCAGAACACCACTAGCTAGAATCCAGATGTGGCGGAAGCAGTCAACAGCACGACAGCTGCTCTTTCCCCTGCCTCTTCCCCGATGCTTATATGTCTTCCTGTAAATGAGTATGGTGAGCTGGCCAACCAGGTCCTGCAGCGCCAGCCACAGCCAATCTTCCCAAAGACAGCCAACAGGAAGCTTCCATTATGCGCGATGTTGTCAGTATATTCTTCTAGAACTTGGGAGAAGAAAATGCAAATATTCGAGAGAGTGTCACAGTGGTTGAAACTCATGTTAGAGTTTATACAGCCAAGGAGCTAAGAATGGTTTTGGCATTTCTAAATGGTTGAAAAAAAATTAAAGAATAATAGTATGTTGTTAATAATAGACATGTAAATGTGAAATCCCAATAACATCAGTGTCCGTGAGTAAAGTTTTTTCAGGACACAGTCACACCTGTTTATTTACCTATTGTCTAGCATTGCTTTTGTAGTATAATGGCAGAACTGAACTGGATAGCCTACAAAACCTAAAACGTTTACTATCTGGCTCTTTACAGGAGAAAAAACTGCTGATCCCTGGTATAAATGATTAATCACAGAGCCATTTTAGGAGGAAGATGTTTTGGTTTGTTTGAGGGAGCTAGGGAAGGAAGAAGACAGAAGTAGAGGGGCAAATGAGTCTTCAAGAATGAGAGAAGTGCTGCTCCGGTGAGGGGGAAGCTGAGCTCAGTAAGAACTCATGGAGTGGGGCGTGATGGCACATTCCTGTAATCCCATTACTTGGGAGGCTGAGAGAGGAGGATCACAGGTTTGAGGCCAGCCTCCGTGACTTAGCAAAACCCTGTTTCAAAATAAATAATAAAAAGGCCTGGGGGTATAGCTTGGAGGTAGAATGCACCTGGGTTCTATCCCCAGTACCAAAAAAAGAGAAAAGACTAACTGGCCTCATAATGTGGCTTAAGGTGCACCTTAGACATGGGAAATAAACTGCCCCTCTCTGCATAGATCCATCAATTCTAACACAAATAAAAATCATGATAATAATTACCATCGTAATGGCTAGCATAGTAGATAGCGCTTCATACGGGCTTGCCACTGTGCTCCGTACTGTACTTGCCTAATCTCAGAGTAAACCTTAAGAAGGTCTCGTGAAGGGCTGGGGTTTAGCTCAGTGCAGCGCTTGCATAGAACCAATGAGGCTCTGAGTTCAATCCCTAATACCACGAGAAAATAAAAAACAGCTATTAAGAAGGTCCTGTGATAAGTACCGTGATGACTCCACTTTTCAGATGGAATTTAAGAATAAAGGGATTAAATACTTTTTTCAAGACTGTAGGGCCTGAACTGAGAATTTACCACCTTATGAAGGAAGAAGTTCCTAGAAAAACTTTTATTTTTTAAAGACTAAAAAAGGTAAGCTGGGTGTGGTGGCTCACACTTGTAATCCCAGTACTTTGGGAGGCGGAGACCGGAGAATCCGGGTTCGCGGACAGCCTCAGCTCGCTCTCCCTCTCTCTCTCCCCCCCCTCTCTCTCTACTTAGTGAGGCCCTCTGCAACTTTGTGAGACCCAGTTTCAAAATAAAGTATAAAAAATAGGACCAGGGGTGCAGCACAGAGGTAGAACGCCCCTGGGTTCAATCCCCGGTACCGCAAAAAAAAAAAAGAATAAAAAATGTAGAATGGCACTAGAGCCACAGGCTCGGTCCTCAGTTTCTGTGACAAAAGTCTCCAGACATTGAGTACTTATTTGATTTTGCAAATTATAGGAGGTTAAGCTTAGTGAGGGCCAGGCTAGGTGGCCATTGTTTAAATTACTAAACACAAGAAGTTAAAAAAAAAAATGATGAGCCGGGCGTGGTGGTGCACGCTTGTAATCCCAGTACTTTGGGAGGCGGAGACCAGAGGATCTCTCTCTCTCTCTCTCTCTCTCTCTCTCTCTCTCTCTCTCTCCTTAGTGAGGCCCTCCGCAACTTCGTGAGACCTGGTTTCAAAATAAAGTATAAAAAATAGGGCCGGGGGCGTAGCGTGGAGGTAGAAAGCCCCTGGGTTCAATCCCCAGTACTGCAAAAAAAAAAAAAAATGATGACATCAAAGTAGAGGGGAGACTATTAGAGACAAGGAAGGGGAGAGGGAGCAGGGAGAGGAGGGAGGTGAAGGTAATGAGGGGTAGAAATGATCAAATTATGTTATGTACATACATGAATATGCCACAATGAAACACATTATTCAATGTAATTAATATGTACTAATAAAAAATAAGGTGTTCCCATGATTGTGAGTGATGGCTTTCTTAGTGAGACTCTTTGCCTAATGCAAAAGATAATTTCAAGAAAGTTACTATGGAAGAAAAAAAAAGACTCAGTTCTTGTCTTTGTAGAGCTTCCAATCAAACTCACTCTAAATCAGTTATGATATGAGTAAGTCACTGAAAAAATAATGCTAACATTCTTTTTTTATAGTCAACCAAAAGTATAGTGTGAGCGACTTCAGCAATCTTTGAAGGTTATAAATTTGGGGATCACGAAGGAAAGGCTTTGGTGCCAGTTCTACCGTTGTTGGCTGTGTGGTCACAAGCAATTGTCCTGAGTCTCCATGTCCTCATTCCTTGGGTTAGGATACCTTACAACATTCTTCAGAAGGTTTCTGGCAAAGAAGTATGACCGATGCCCTCACTGTATAAAATAAACCAATGTCCCTCCTCTGTGTACAGAATAGTACAAATTATGAACCACCCTTGGGGCAACTGAGAAAAGAGTCCTGCAGATTGTTTTCTGTATTCTGTGGTTCCTGCTAAACCAGGGATGAGGTGAGAAAGATGATGTGAGGATTCAATAGACGACAGGTGTAATAAGTAGCATCGTGTGTGACACACGGAAGAAGCCCAGTGACAATAACTCCCTTCCATGTCAAAGGCAGATCAGAAAGAAATTAGGCTGAGGTTTTCACTGGGAGGACAGCAATACTGCCACCAGGTGACTCCGCACCAGCTTTCTGGCACCCATCTGTTCCAGAATGGCAATTATTTTTCCTATAAGAAAGTACTTGGTGTGTGTTGGGGGGACGTGGTTACTGGGAATTGAACCCTGGGGCATTCTACCTCTCATCTACATACCCAGTCCTATTTTATTTTTTATTTTGAAATGGGGTTTCACTAAGTTGCTGAAGGTCTTGCTAAGTTGCTGGCCTCAAACCTGTGTGATCCTCCTGTCTCAGTCTCCCATGTACGAGGATTACAGGCGTGCACCATCACGCCTGGCAAGAAGGCGCTTCAAAGGGAGATGCTGGTTGGTGGAGAGGAGAGGGGAAGAAAAGTATTTTCCAGGCATTCACTGAGCTAAGGCGTGAACGGAGACCGCACTGAAGTCTGGAGGGGACCCAGCAGTGCCACGTAGCCTTTGCCTCATATCTAATTATCTATTGACTCGTTTCTTTCCACTTCTTGACTGTAAGCTCGAAGGCAGGTTAAGACCATTTTTTGTACCTTTGTAACATTCGGGCCTGGCTCAGACAGGGTGCAGGAGATGCGGATGAATGAACAGTTTCCAAGGACAACAGGAGAGTGAAGCTGGGACTGTGAACCACCTCTCACTTGTCAGGGAGCTTTCAGAGCAGGGCACTTCCAGCAGTGCAGTTCTCCCTCAGACCCACAAGGAAGAGCTCCTGGCCCTCCTGAGCCCAGATGTGAGAACATCTCACATCTGTCCCTCTGCAAGCCAGAGAGGAGCAGAGGACCAAGAGCCTGCATTATCACGCCAGTCCCTTTCCTGCAAGCAGCCTCCCCCTCCAGAAAGGGGCAAGACACCTGACTCTAGGCTCCAGCATTCCATGAGCCTTTGGACAGGAAGTTCTCTAAGCTCAAGTCCCCACGTGACTCCACAGTCCATTTTTCAGCTCACATCTCCTCTTGTGGAACTTGGTTAAAAATATCCCGCAAACCGCCCAAGCAAAGCTTTGCCTTTGTCTCTGCAAATGGTGTCGATGATATGTCAACGTATCCACACACCAGGCTGATGTAGCATCCCCAGCAGTGTGCTTTTACAGAGGAGGTCTTTGGGAAGGCGGTGCACCGTACAATAAGAGCCTCCGGCTGCACGAGGTCCAGAACCGTTGCTGTGGCAACCCTGGCAACCTTGCTGAGCATCCACAAAATAGTTTGTTCTTTTTTTCTTTCCCCCTCCCTAAGTCGGGGGGAGGGGAGGAGGACGATCGATGAAACTTGCCATCGGCATCTATTTGGAGTTCTGGAGTTTTTCTCCTAAAACAACAAAGAAATAAAGGCTCCGGAAAAAGCCCAGGCCCCTCCAAGGCTGCAGATGCAAAATGGAAGGGAAGCGCGGCGGGAACCTTAGCGGGGCGGTTGCCTTGCAAAGGAGCTCCCAGCAGCCAACCCAGGCAGAAAGAAAGCCCGAGCTGCGAGCTGCGGGGGCAGCTGACCCCGCATTCCCGCGCCGCCGACCCCCTCCTCTGCGCCCCACAGCCACGGCCAAGCGGCCTAGGATCTTGGGTTAAACAAAGACAGTGCGGTATGCCTTAAAAAGAAAAAAAATCCATCCTTTCCCTTCGTGCAATAGGTGATGTGTGGAAAATTAATGACAGGAAATGGCCCAGCAATAATGCAGCAGTGTTTGCCTTTAAAGTGATATGGCCGACATCCCCCTCCCTGGCTCCTAAGCCCAGCGCAGACACCGTCAGCCCCACCTCCCCCAAAACTCTTTTATTATCAGTTGAATCACGTCTCGTGCCAAGCAAAAGGTCACTTCAGGTCATCTTGCAGATGAAAGGACGGGTAATGTATTTGAAGGTGCTGGAATTGGCAAGCCTGTGTGTGTGTGTGTGTGTGTGTGTGTGTGTGTGTGTGTGTGTAGAGAGAGAGAGAGAGAGAGACATGGGGGAGAGGGAGAGTGTGAATATGAGAAGCACCAGCATTCTAACAAGAACACAGCTATGCCAGAAAGACACAGGAAATGTTTCAAAGCATGACAGGCACTACTACCCAATCTGTAGCTAATTCCTTATAAAAATAAGAATGTGGTTTATAATTGTGTCATGCCCGGAGGGCAACGTCTCTAATTGTTCTCATCCAGAATCACATGTCTGGCCATTCATCAGAGAGAGAAATGTTGTCTCTTGCAAAAGTCCACGTTCTGGAGGCCAGCGCCAGGCACGGGTTGTTCCGCCCTGGCACCAGGTGGGGATGGGCGGGAACTGTCAGACTTAGAGCCTGGAATCGGGGTAGGGGTGGAGGGTACCCCCGTGCCCTGTGGAGAGGGGTTTAGAACCACAGGGCATGTGGGCAATATACTGATGTTATCCATAGCAAGCCCTGGTCGCTTTGTTTGGAGATAGAGGGGGGGGACTTGCATATTTTTCTACGCTGTTTACTGGGAAGGGATGGCCTGGTTTTTTTTGGGGGGGTGTTTTTGTTTTAAGCTCTACTAAAGAAGATGCTTCTCCCTCCTTTGAGCTTTTAATTCAATGCCATTTCAATGAAGACAATTGGCGGTCTCTGAGTTCTTGCCAAGTACATTTCCCCCTTCTTTTCGTCCGCACTGCTGCATTGGATGTCGTCTATTTGCCTCGCCGTTTTTGGACTTTTTTTTTTTCAATAACACAGATGCCAACTACAATCTGTCACAGCAGCGGGAGGTCTGGGCAATAAATTGTTTGTTCCCAGATTCCGAAAGTCTCTTACACAGAAACGTCCCCATCCACCCGCGTCCCGACAGTGGCCCCTGCTCCTCCCTTTCTTCCTACCAGCCAAGTTCCCTCCACCATTCCCAATCCTGCCACACCCACAGAAGTGCAAACCGGGAGGCTTTCGAGGCAACCAGTTAAAGGCAAGCTGATGATCGAGAGGGTCTGTACAGGAAAAGCAAGGAAATGTGGTGAGATCCACAGGTTACTCTGCCCAGGGTGGAAAATAGCTCTTTGCAATGGCTACCATCTCTGTGCGTGGCACCTGCTGGCACAATCTACCTTGGTGCGCCCATTCCCCATCCTACCGTGTCATAAAGGTGGGCTCAGGGGTCAGACCATGCCCTCCTGCCAGCCAGTCATGTTTCTAGAGAAACAAATCTCTTTTGTTTCTGTTGTAGTTGTTGACCGCAGTAAGCTCAGTTTTCTGGGTATTTAAAGGGAATAGACTACCATCCGATGGGGAGGAAAGAATGGAAGGAAGAAGACACAAAGAATAGGTCATGGGATTAGACGGGAAACCTGGACGTAGCCCAAGTCAGCAGCTGCCTGATCAGCAGCCTGAAGTGCTGCTGAGAAGTGGGTTACAAAAGTATGGTCTATACACACAGCGGAATTCTACTCAGCCATAAAAAGGAACACAATTATGTCACTTGAAGGAAAATGGATGAACTAGAGACTATTATGCTAAGTGAGATTAGTCTGTCACAGAAAGGAAAGGGTTGTATGTTTTCATTCATATGCAGAAGGTAAAGGGAAACCAGGAAACAAATAGAACTTTGGATAAATGAGGGGAGACACTAGTGGAATGGTGGAAGGGGATTTGGGGAGGGAGGTGAGGAGGTGAAACAGGAGATCTGATGATGGAAACCATTCAAATAATCCTTTGTTCATCTATGAAGCTATTTATATCAACATAAACATTATCTATGGGGAGGAGGATGGAGCAAGAAGGGACCCGGAGGGAAACACTAAAAATGCTGGGTGCATATATGTTCCTATCACTCTGAATCTCACTGTGATGTGTAATTACAATACACCAATAAAAAAAAAAGAAAGAAAGAAACTGGCAGATGCTTCCACCAGTCAGAAGGCGTGGCCACCTGCAAGTAACCACTGAGAACTCTTGGGCTTTGGTGGTTCCCTCTTGGTTAGCTGCCCCGGGATGGAATCCCCATGGGAAATTTGGTGACACAAGTGGGGCGTGCAGCTGCCACAGAGAGAAGACTGGCACTTCTCCTCCCTGGGCATTGCTGATGGGCAACATTGCATTATACAAAAGGACAGAACAGCAATAGACCCCCATGTTCCTGTCTTCCCAGGTCCCCTAGAATCTAACATGAGCCTAAGGTTGACTAGAAGTTCTGACAAAATCAAAATACAATCACTTTCCTCAGGACCTTACTGGGAAATAGAAAAGGACGAAATCTAGTATTTATTACATAATCACGACGTAGCATGTACTTTACATGATAGAACTCATTTAGTCCTTACAACAACCCTGTGAATCGGTATGGTTATACCAATCACTGATGAGGAACATGCTAGTCAAGGTAACTTTGAGAACACTGCCCATAACAGGGGAAGGGAAAGAAGCTCCCCTTTATTGAGAATCCCTTATTTCAGAACCCATGCTTAATTTATTACATATTTACCTTCAAATAACCTTATGCCATGCATAGTATTGTCTTCATTTTATATATGAAGAAACTGAGATTCAAGAAACATAAGTACTTGTCCCAATTCATAAAGCTGATAAATGAAGGAGCCAGAATTCAAACTCTTCTCAGTCTGGCTCCCAAAGTTCACCTTCTTTCACTATAATTGACACCTCTGTTGTGAACTTGAGATGCAAGAATGAGAGCTCGGCTTCTGAGCCTCACGCCCACGTCATTGCATACAATGCCCGCAGCCCCTAGAAGGCTTGCCTCAGAAAACTCACCTTCACACTTTCATCTTTCGTGAAAGGGCATCACTACAAAGTCCTCTACGTCAAACGGAAGGCAAGTCAGGCTGTTTCAGGGGGAATCACAAATAATTAGCCTCGAGGTCTGACTTTCAACAAGGACTTCATGAGTGATATTGGATCGCTCGTTGTTCCAAAGACAACCGAAGAGAAAGATGGAAGTTTCCAGAGCATGCTCTCATTCTCGCTATGAACTCTTCAGCCCAGTACCATTTCTGAATGTAATCACCAAATCAATCATTTTTATATCGGTTTGGCAATTGACTTGATGGTGCCATCGTTCACTGTTAGGAATCAGAAGAGGAGAAAAAGAAGGAAGAGAAAGAGATTGAGATGGAGTGGAAGAGAAATCAATGAATTAAGACTTGACCGACTAACCTGAGTGTGAATTGCCTACAGATGCCCACTGGTGCTGTCTAGTAAGTACTTAGAATTATGGATCTGGACTTCAGAAGATAGATCTGGACTAAAAATAAGACTTGGGAGGAACTGAAATATGGCAGATGGTAACTTAAGTCATGGTGGAAACTGAGATCCTCCAGGTAAACATGGCAAAGTGGGAAGAAGAAGGAACTTGGAACAGCAAAGCCCTGAACATAAAGTATCAAGGAACCTCTGATGATCAAGTACTTTCCCCAGTCACATTATTCATTCATTCATTCATTCATTCATTCACTCAACAAGCACTTACTGATTACCTCCTGTATGTTAAGTGCTCATAATACAAACATGATCCCTTGCCTCGAGGAGATATAACAGAGGAATATTAACATCAAATTGCATACAAAGAACTATATTCATTCTTTCTGGAGGAGTAAACACTGATGAGACAGGTTCATAGTGGAAATGGTGTTCAAACTGAACCTCGAGTAATGAGTAGAGCGAAAAATATCAGGAGAAATCTGTTTTCAGTGCTTTTTGCGTGATGCAGATGCTTGATAAGTGCTAATGTTGGATAGAACAGAACGTCCTGAGAAGAACAGACCACAATAGAAGAGTATACGTGGGAGGCATGTGAATGGGGTCGGCAGGGGGCACTGAGGAAATGTATAAAAGAAAGAAAGATGGGGAGAAAACTAAAGGAGAGGAAAGAGCCTCTACAGTACTACAGAAAGGATTTCATTAACCAGGGAAAAAATGGAGAAGAGCAGTTTGGGAAGTTTCCTTAGTGTCCCACGGAGGTTAAAGCACCTAATTTAGGAAGCTGGAGGAAGCATATTAGCGAGGGTTCTCTAATTACTACTCGTGGGAACAAATTCAGAGTAGCTTAAGAAGAAGTGGGGCAGTGGCTATCTATTATATGAATGATACGGTATCTCCTAGAATTCAAAGGAAGGGAAGGGATTGGAGGTGTGCACCAGAAGGTTTTTATGAAGCCAGACCTGACTCTCATTGTCTCTCTCGTCTCTATCTTTTTCAGACTTCTCCTTCGGCTAACCAAAGCTGGACTGCGGATGCCTAATAGCTTGAGAGTTAGATACTGTGCATTTTCTTGCCTCACACAGCACTTAATATATGGTTTCTGGAACCAGATTCCAAATTAATAGGTGAGAAAACCCAGGAGGCTCACTGTGGACTAGCTGTCCACCTGTGGCACAATCACATGGCTGGGAGACAGGGCACAGGAGGATAGACCCCGACAAGGGGTGGCTTATGCGTTGGACATATACCCTCGCTATGTCCAGAAGTCTCTTGTGATGTCTGAAACCTATCACAGCAGATACCATTTCCTTAAAGAATGAAAGACTGAGGACCAACTGAACTACTGGTGAAACTAGGTAGAGAACGCAGCTGTGCACTAATCTCCTCGGAGTTGGCCCCCGCTAAGCATCTATCATCAGTCTCCTTGTGACTGATCATATTGGGGTGAATAGCTGATAGCGATCCAAAAGGCAGGGCCGGGCTTAGCAGGAGTAAGGAGGTAGGGTCATGCAGTGCGGGAAAGAATCTTTGTCTTTATCAACAATGCTGACATTTTGTTCATTGTGGATTGTTATATTAATTCTTATTTTTAAATAATACATCAAGATGTTATTTATATTGATTATGGAAATTTCTGGTGTCTCTCTAAATTCTGCACCTGAGGTCACCCCATTTAGTCCTTACCCCATTTAGTCCTCACCCCATCTAGTCCTCCGCTCTGCCACCATTGGAGGAGAAGCTTGAAAGAACACAGAGAAGTCAACTAAGGGCTAGTAGTCATGACTGCAACTAGCAGAAACAATTTAAAGGGAAAAGACCCTTCAATCCCACTGTGGTAATTAACATAAAGGGGCTCTGGTGTTTGGAAAAATGACTGATAATCTACATAGAAAATCCCAAAGAATCTACCAGAAAATATACTAGAAACAGTAAGTGAATTTAGCAAAATATTTGAACAGACCTTTCACCAAAGGAAATATACATATTGAATAAACACATAAAAAGGGGCCCAATATTATTAGTCATTAAAGGAACACAAATTAAATTCACAGTGAGATTTTACTATATACATATGAAATGGCTAAAATTTTTAAAAAGACTGCCAATACCAAGTAATAGGCATTTCTGGTAGAAAAGCCACTTTACAAACAGTGTGGCAGTTTCTTAGAGTTAAACTTTCTTACACTTGCCAGCAATCCTGTACCTGGGTATTCGCCAGAGAGAAATGAAAACCTACTTTTATGCAAAGACCTACATGCAAATGTTCTTAGTAACTTCAGTTCTTTTGTTTTTTGTTTTTTTTTTTTTTTTTTTTTTTTTTTTTTTTT
>PVJS01015001.1:11431-39607 GCA_004027185.1 Glis glis | reverse complement strand
ATTGAACCCAGGGGCATTCTACCTCCGCACTACACCCCCAGCCCTATTTTTTTTATACTTTATTTTGAAACCGGGTCTCATGAAGTTGCAGAGGGCCTCACTAAGTAGAGAGAGAGAGAGACAGGGAGAAAGAGAGAGAGAGAGCTGAGGCTGGCCGCGAACCCGGATCCTCCGGTCTCCGCCTCTCAAAGTACTGGGATTACAAGCGTGTGCCACCACGCCCGGCATACAAAATGTATTTTTAATGGCTCAAGATTATATACAATTGTTTTCTTTGGAAGTAAGACTGGGATGATGGAGGTTAATGAAACATTAGCCTTGCTTGTAATATTTGAATTTTTATGAAAATATTATTTAACTATGCCATTAAAATAATGTTTAGTTCATAGAAAGTATTTAACCTATGTGACTGACATAGGGATATTACTTAAAGTAGAAATACGAAATAAAGATAAACTGATTTGGTTGTCAATCATTGCACAATATTTAAAGAAATAAGATATTTTGGTCTTATACATATTGATATTAGGAACTATCTAAATTAATATGCATATAGACATTTATCAAAGCAAAATTAAGACGGTTGAAAGGTCAGAGCAAGAGATAAATTTGAGACTCTCGTAACATAAGTCAAAATCATTATATGGAGGTTAGGTCACAGGGAAAGAAAAATTTTTAAATTCACCTTAGAAAAATGTGTTTCAGCTGGGCATGATGGCACACACTTGTAATCCCAGTCCTTGAGAGACTGAGACAAGAGGACCAAAGGTTTGAGGACAGCCTCAGTAAGTAGTGAGACTCTCATCAACCTAGCAAGACCCTGTTTCAAAATAAAAATAAAAATAGGGCTGAGGGTGTAGCTCAGACGTAGAATGTCCCTGGTTCAATCCCCAGTACCACAAAAGAGAGAGAGAGAGAAATGTATTTCAAGGGAATGAGAGGAAGAAGACAGTGAGAGAAGGTTAAATATAATAGTCATAAAGATGTTTTGTGAACTGGGATATAGCATTGCCACAAAAATCCAAGAGACCAACCAAGCAGAGAATTCATTGATGGTGGCACACATTTCTTAAAGCAAGATTAGGCCCGCAAAAACATACTGGACCTGAGAACAAAAATTTTCCTAAAAACCATGCTGGGAGATGTAAGGAGCTGAGTATATGGGTAGTAAGATTGGAGTTACAGAGCAAATAGAGACTTTTAAAGCTAGTGAAGAAGTAAGAGCTAGAGGATACGAGGCAAGAAAAGTCTTGAGATCAAGATGTCCTTTCCTTACTCAAATATCCTTGAAGGCTTCATAGGGCCATATTACCAGCACAAAGTTTTCTCTACCATCTGACCTGAGCCTCTTAGCCAACCTCCTCTCCACCGCCTCTGGCCTTGAACATCCTAGAATTCTATCTTACAGCAACTGTTACTTGTTTACTCCCATGACAGGCCATTTTTCCCATCTGAAATGCCCTTTGGCCCTAATTCCTAAAATATGGGTAAATTCTAACCTTTCTTCAGGATTCTCTGTAATTTATGTCTTACATTACACTGTTTCTTGTGCGATCTATATTGTGGTTTGAATCTAAAATGTCCTCCCCAAAAAGCTCATGTGTTAGGCAGTGTGGCAGTGTTCAGAGGTGAAATGATCACATCAGGAGGGCTCTGGCCTCATCAGAGGATTAATCCATTTGATGGATTAATAATTTTAATGGACTTACTGGAAGGTGGTAAAAATAAAAGGAAGGTGAGGAATAGCTAGAGGTCACTGGGGGTGCAGACTTAGGGACTACATCTATTCCGGGTCCCTTACAGTCTCCCTTTCTCTGCTTCCCGGCTGCCATGAGCTGAGAAGCTGTCTTCTGTCATGTCCTGACACCATGATGTTTCTGCCTTGGAGCCTACTGACCAGGGACTGAACTTTTGAAACTATGAACCCAAAATAAACCTTTCCTCCTCGAAGTTGTTCTTGTCAGGTATTGGTCATACCGATAAAAGCTAATATAACCTATATTAAGAATCAATGTGGGTTGTGATGATGACAATGATTTCAATGGCTCAATTAATGGCTTAGCACAGTGCTTCAGAATATATACATGTGTGTATGTATGTATGTGTTTAAATGTATTCTGACTATATAAATTATCAGCATATGTATGCTTATATACATACACAAACATATACATAAACATTATCTTTTTATTTATAAAAGAGTTAAACAACATGTCTCGTTTTATATTTTTTTGTCATGACTCTGCCAAAATATATTCTAATGTCTTAGAGACCAGAAATGGTGTTATATGGCATTTTTATATTCTTCAATTTACTAGCCTAGTGCATCAAATAGGCCACCAATGAATACTTCTTTTAAGAAAGAATTTAACTTCAGTTTATTGTGTAGTTGAACTCTATGTCCACAAATGATGATTGTTCCTGCTCTTTTACAAGTCTTATTCTTTATTTTCTTATTCTTTCCAGGTTATATTCATATATAGCTTATTTCATTGCATCTAAGACAACATCAATTTTGAGATGCACTGCCATTTAGTGCAGCTCCACGCTGCCAGTTGTACCATAGCACACTATCATCCATAGGATGCATCATAATTCCGAAGACATTAAAAAGTGAAAATAAGAAAGTTCCCCATTTAGAATTGATGCAATATTATAGTTCATCTATGGAGGATTTCATTATGAAATATTGAGAACTTACTAGTTATCAAGGACTAGGTAAGTTTTTATTGGCTCTTCCCTAAACAAAATGTATATTTATGGAGATAATATTTTCAAGGGACTTTAACCTTATATCAATATCTCAAAGTTATACCAAGGTAATATGCAAAGAAGCATTAACTAAAATACATATTTAAATGAAACTAATGTCTAAATCATTTACTGAGTAGTTTTGTAAGTGCTAATTAATTATAATCAGAACAAATTTCTTTATCACTTTTAAAAATTAGGATTGCTATCTATGATCTAGAAAAAGTCTGGCTTTTTTCTTTTGTTAAAAGCACTTACTAAACTCTGCATCATTTTTCCCTAACTAAATTTTATATCTTTTCTGTCTTACAAATTGAATTTAAAAGTAACTAAAAACACTCATTACATATCATCTACGAAAGTCATGGTAAACAAGTACTAAATCTGTAGAGGCGCATTCACAGAACAGAACTAATGGAGAGGTCTCTTGATCGTGAACAGCAACAATGTCTTTCATAGGCAATAAACCTAATGTGTGCAACAGCTCATAACCTGATTTCCCAATAAGAACTGGTATTTTTCAACAAATTATGAAACACATAAACAATGAAAGATTTAGCCCACTGTGATAGAATAAACTTATTGAACTCTTCTTGGAGGTCAGCCAGATGTTAAAAACACCCATATGGCCTGATGATTATCTGCCATCCAGAGAAGCAATTGTGTGGAGCCTCAGGAGAATGGGTTTGTCTGATTGCGTAACCTGATTTCCTTTTGGGCTAACAACTCTTTCTATTGCTAGACGAGGCCTTTAGCCCATCTGCTGGAAGTTTTCCTACAAAAGACATAGGAAGCACGTCCCCAAAGGCATAGTACTGACCAGGGAACCATTACACTCTGTCTTGCAGTTGTAGAGGCTCTTTTTCACTAAGCCATTCTTTATATTTTAAATAATAGCATTTAAATATTTTCCTAACAGATTTACTTAACTCGTTAAACTAGCACAGATATTTCCCAAGCACAGAACTACAAAACCTCAGAAACTACTTGCTACAAGGATTCCTTGTCTCTAGGGGGACTTTTGACATTTCTATAATACTTTAAATAAATGCCACTTGACTTTTGAGGACCTGCCTTTATAAAGTTTGCCAGATATAAATTTGTCTTTATTAGTTCAGACAAATCAATGAAACCAAAATTTTAACCTGCCCAATAAGCTACAGTTCTTTTATATAATTCAAGCAAGCATTAAGAGCTCTAAGAATACTGGTATGCTCATATATGACCAAAGGAATATTTGGATCCTAGCCTGAATTATTTAAAAAAAATAATGCTTATCTAGAGTACAGTGTTAGAATCCTGTAGGAAATGAACAAATTAGGGCCTTCAGACTAAACCAGGTCTGCTGCCTATTTTTGTACAGCCTGCTAAGAAAGAAAGATTTTTACATGTTTAAATGGTTGCACTATAAATGGTTATACAAGCTCCTACATACTGTCCTTGGTTCTGCCTCTTCCCCCAGGAAAACTAAAATGTTAACTATGTGTCCCTTTACAAAACAGTTTGCTGACCCCTGTTGCAGAACATCAATGTTTATATTAGGAAGCTCTCCAAGGCTTTATGACCTTGTTCCTGAGGGCTACTGCTGCGAGACCCACGCAAAGTGTACCCCAACTAGCAGCTATGCAGCCCAAACTTACTGCTTTCAAAGTCCCTACAAAACAAATCACGGGCCTTCTAATTGGAGAAAACTATGCTTATACTATATAGACGCCCCAGAGTCCAATATAATAAAAAGTCAATATGTGGCACCTGGATCCTGTAACTCTCAAAATCCCAATTTAAAGATTCAGTTTTATTTTGTTATTATTTTCCAGGACTAGATTCCATAAGAGGTCTGTGGAGTATGGTAATCTTAATCATTGATTTCTGTGAACCTTCGTTCTTTAGCTTATCATGTAGGCAGAGGAGATAGGAGATAGACGATTATCACAACATGCAAGTAGCTCTCTCTGGCCACAGTTATTAGAACCATGCCTTGTCCTTCTCCTCTATCTTACTAGCCATAAGTTTTTAGGCACATTCTCACAAGTATTATCTTTATATTTCTGTCTAGCCCATTATCACATTGCCCAGGAAAAAAAATCTCAATAGTTTTTATCTAGTTCCTATAAAGGACAGTTTTTATTTTGATTGTGAGCCTTGGTTTGCTTGCTTAAGAGATTCTTTTTTACAAGGTTGCAAGGCTTAAGTCCTGAATTGTTTAGCTAATAAGAATGAGTGCTATGAATGAAACAGCACAACCATGACCTGAGACATAAAAGGTAGAATAACACTAGATGCACACATAGCTCCTAGTTCCACACAGATTCCTAATGTTTGTTGGGGTGGGGCAGTTTTCCAAAGGTTGTATCTTTAAAGAGTTTGGCAGAGCCAGGATTGGGGCTCTACACTGATGCCAGGCAGAATGTTAAAAATAGAACTAGGTAATATCACTTCAATTTAGGTAACCAACAATTTCCTAACACACATATATCCTAATAGTTTACATTAGTAACAAGATGTAGTGATGTTTATAATTCAAATCTACTAATATCAAGCTGCTATTATACAGAGTGAAGAAAGAAAATTAATATAGATAACTGAGAAAATTAATCTGGATAATAATGAAGCCTAAACTACAGAGATTGTAGGAAAAAATGCATTTTTATGCATAATAAAAGAGATGACCTTCAAAAAAGAAATAAAATATATGAATTCTAACTAGGCAACATCATTTAGACAATACTTGATGACTGTCTTACTACTTCAATGCCCTTAGAGAAGAATGTGACATGAATACAAAGCAGAGCAGTCACGTCGCTCTTCCTGCCATCCATGTGGTCATCGCAGCTTTCCACCATAAACCAACCTAGATTAGCTACCAAGTACAAGACAATAAAACAAGATTTAAGTTTCAAACAAAGTTTAATTTGAGCTTAGAATTGGCCGAAAGGTCACCCGATTACATCACTACATTCTCATTTAATCAGCCACCAATTCCAGAGCATGTAGAAGTGGTGATAGCAAATCTTTTCCAAGTGATCTCATATACTTAAGTGTTTTTTTTTTTTTTTATTCTCCATGCCTATAAAACAAATGAGGAGAAAATCACTCAGGAGACAAGTTGCTCACACAGGCAAGTAAACTGTAAGGGACCTTGTCAAACTTTAACCGCTGTTTACTATTGAATTATCAAAGACAGTCGTTGCCTTCCATTCGACACTACACTTCATGGAATGTGTCCCTGCCTTTGATAAGTGAAAAAGTGGTCATTAACCACAAAAAAACAATCAACTCGCCAACAGAGTGCTGCTCTGAATCTTAACAGAGAAGAATTAAAATACACACTCAAGTGTAAAATATCACAAGATAGAAGAAAGAGTGCCACCTTCTGTTCCCCACTGGAATACTGGATCCATTAAAAAAAATGGAAGGAAAAGGAAAAAGAAAGGAAATATGAGAAAACGGAAATAACATGTCTTTAGCTGTAGCAAAGAAACTATTGGAGTTATCTGAAATGTTCCAAGAGAAAAGGATTTCTGCTTTAGGAAAAGAATCATGTGAAAATACTGAAAAATTCTCCATCCATACTAAAAGGCAAAGATTGTTTTACTTACAAAAGTAGTATGTTTATATAATCCTCCTTTTCTGTAAGTAAAAGACAGCAAGACAATGTTTTTCTTTCCAGATCAGACCATAGGATACATCATAAAAATGCTCTTTACAGTACTTCTACATCACAGGTGAAGTTCCTAAGTTATAAGATTTCCTTACGGCCTTACTTTTTTTTTACTTTATTTGTATATTTTTAATTAAAACACAAATTATCCTATGAATAATAGGTAGTACATTTCCTGGAGTTCAAGTTTATTCTTCAATTAACCAACGATGCTTATAATCAAAGCAGGTTATTTACCATTATCCCATGTAACTATAAATGGAAAAAATGCTTTATAGTGATTTTAATAAGCAGTAAAAAGCACTGCTTACATGGAATACACTCAAATACAGCTTTATTATACTGTATAATCAAGGTCATGACTGGGGTTAAAAAATCCTTTAGAAATAACTGGGCTGCTCTTTTCAAAATAAAAATTTTAACTTATAATACATGTGATATAATTATATTTGGCAACAAAAGAATAAAGTGTGTGTTTATATCACTTATACTCTCTCTTTTGCTGTGTGCTACTGCCTAGAAATAATAAATAATCTTCTACAATTTTTAACATTATTATATCTGGGTTTGTACTCAGATAGTATTAATATCCATGCCAGAATATCTACTGGCCATTGCCTATGCTCTGCCTCAGCAATCAAAATAACAAAGAACTGTTTGTTCATTGGAAACAAGATATTGAAATGCTCTGCCGATTAGAGAACAGCCAAAAGAGAGAAACAGTATGTTCAATATTTTTTACACTTGTCATTGCAGAATGTGTATTTGTTTGTGGAATGTTTCTTAAGGGAATATATAGGAATGAAGACAGTGGATGATTAGAGGACATTACAATTTCAAAAGCAAATGTTATAGAGCTTGTGGTTACTCTTGGTCTTGTGGAGGCAGATACCTGCATTCTCTTCACACAGCAGAATCCCCACATCAAGCATACTAAGATATGTCTTAAGTGAATCATAATTTTAGGTCTTGCAAAACTTAGTTTCAACATTATGCAAAAGTTGTCAGTCTGGTTTTATGAAATCAAAAAGAACCAGAGAACTCAAGTATATAAAAATGTTTTTAAAATTATCTCCATAGTTACTGTACTTGATAGTATCTTAAAAATCCTGGCTTCATAGAAACATAGGATTTACCTCCCAACACACACACACACACACACACACACACACACACACACACACACAAATGAAAGTATAAGACACTCAAAAAAATCAAAAATCATATGGGATTTTATTCAACATATACAGCTAAGGAGAATGAGAGAGGGCAAAAGGGCACAGTAGAAAGAGAAGGAAACAGAATTTCAAAAACTAAACAGCAAGACATGGAAAAATAAGATGCCCACCAATATCAAAATTTTTAAAAACTAATGTTCTTATCAAGCCATGGGACACTCTCACAGCAACACAGTGGATGGAATGGACCACGGCTACTCACAAGAACATGGATGAATCTAATGATTATGACATTCAGCAAAGAAATAAGTAATCTATTTCCATTGATGTCAAGCTCAAGAGGGGAGTCAAACTAAAATACCTTGCTTACAGAGGCATTCAGAGGTGGCAAAAATACAAATAAAACAAAACAAATGTTTCACAAAAACATCAAAAGAGTGACTGCCTTTAAAGAAGAGGATAAGGTCACAAGTACTATTTATTGACCTGAATGGTGGCTAGCCTGCTGGCACTTTAAAGCCATTTGTTACTTTCCACATATATATTGTGTGCTCTTTCTGTCTGTGCATTCCATATCATTATTTAAAGGCTAAAAGCAAAGGAGACAGATGAGTGATGACAAATGCAAGGGACCAAAGCTGAAAGCTTGCTGACCCGGGACAGAGAAAGGAGGGATGCTGAAAGTGAGGTGAGTCAGAATTTGAACGGATCTGGTATTTGTGAAGATGAAATCAGGAAAAGGATTGGTGGGAAGTCTATGTAAGAAACAGGAAGCTCCTCAACCCCACTTCCTCCCTCGTACTCAGGTGGTTTTCCTAATCCACCCTGCCAGAGGGCTGGAGGCTGGACCTAAAAACTCTGGACTCAGGGGACTGATGAGAAGAGGAGGTGTGTTGAAAACAAGAGAATTGACTGAAGGAAAATTCGCCGATCAGATGAGCCATCAGTCTCCTCCCCAACTTGACTTTTGGAAATCAGCAGTCAGACATCCACAGATTAGAAAGTTCTTCTCCTGGGAAATTGACAGTATGAGAGAAAATACAGAGATCTGGAGAGTCAGGGTTCCTGGACGAAGCAGGAAGCTCCCTGCTAATCACCCTAGAAGGAAGGCTAGGTCTGCCCAAGCTCTGCTCCAGGTCTCCAGCTTCCAAGTCAGGCTTTAGTTAGGAATTACCAAGGATCTCCAGAGATTTCAGTAAAGTCTCCTCAAGAAAGAAAAGAGTAAACTAAGAAAGAAAACATACGCACAAAAAGAAACTCTGCGGGAAAGAAAGATAATAAAAACAAAACAAGAGAAAACTTCAAAAACCCATAAGCAGCCCCAGCAATACCACTTCTAGGCATCTACCCAAAAGGACTGAAGCCACACTACCAGACTAATGCATGTGTATCTATGTTTATAGCTGCACAATTCACAATTGCCAAACTTTGGAACCAGCCAAGGTGTCCATCAACAGATGAATGGATTACAAAACTATGGGATATGTACACAATGGAATTTTACGCGGCCACAAAGAAAAACAAAATTACATCATTTGCAGGGAAATGGAGAGAACTAGAGAACATTATGCTAAGTGAAATTAGTAAGTCACTAAGAGTGAAACGTCGGATGTCTCCCCTAATCTGTGGAAGCTAGATAGAATGGGACTTAGAAGGGACTCCCGACAAAGAAGAAGAAAACTTTAGATGAGCAAAGAAGGTGACCTAACTGAGGGAGTTGGGAGGGGGTGGAGGGAAACACACTATAGCACATGATGTACATACACAAACTTTTAAGACTCAATCACTATGCGGAGCACGAAAGGGAGGGAAGTGGGAGGGAATAGGGTGGGATTTGAGGGAGGGCTAAATGAGCAATGCATGTATGTATGATTCTGCTACCCTGATGTGTATCAAAATGTAAAATTACAATGCACCAATAAATGAATATAAAAAAAATAATAAAAAAACTAAAACCTGTAAGCAATATCCTCAGAAAGAGAATTGAATCCATGAGGCACAAATGGGAGCATTGTATGATATATTAGTTATATTCTCAATAGGGTCTTTTTATTTACTTTTGTGGTACTGGTTATTGAACTCAGAGGTAGTCTAACTCCAAGTTACACTCCCAACCCATTTTTTTATTTTTTGTTTTGAAACATGGTCTCGCTAGGTTGTTGGGAGTCTCACTAAGTTGCTGAGGCTGGTCTCAAACTTTCAATCCTTCTGTCTCAGTCTCCCAAGTACTGGGATTTCAGGTGCATGCCACCAGGCTGAGCCTAAAGGTCTTTTTAAGAACATACAAAAGGGTTGTAATAAAACCTAAAGTTTAAACCCGGTGCTGTAGTGCACACCTATAATCCTAGTACTTGGGAGGCTGAGACAAGAGGATTTCAAGTTTGAGACCACCCTCAGCAACTTAGCAAGACCCTGTTTTAAAATAAAAATAATAGGACTAAGATGTATCTCCAAGGTAAAATGCCCCTGGGTTCCATCCCCAATACAAAAAAAAAAACACTAAACTTTTAGAAAATTAAAAACAATTGAAAAATAAAAATGCAATGGAAAAGTTGAAATACAAAGTTGAGATCTCCAAGATGACAAGGCAAGAGACAAAATAAATAAATAATAAATAAATTAAATGAGAGAAAATATTTAAAAATTAAAACACTTCCAGACTTTCAACATCTGACTAAAATTGTTTCTAGATACATTATTTCTAGAACAGAAATAATACAAACAAGGACTTCATCAAAGAAGTTATAAAATAAAATTCCCAGCCGGGCATGGTGGCGCACACTTGTAATCCCAGTATTTGGGAGGCTGAGACAGAAGGAGCCAGGTTCGAGGCCAGCCTCAGCTACTTAGTGAAGCCCTCCACAACTTAGTGAGACCCTGTCTCAAAATAAAGAATAAAAAAATAGGGCTGGGAGGGTAGCTCGGAGGTAGAATGCCCCTGGGTTTGATCTCCAGTGCCGAAAATAAATAAATAAATAAAATAAAATTCCCCAAACCAAAGGACATGTCCCCAGGACCAAAATAATAATGGTAATAATTTCCTATACCATACCAACATCCACATGTCATGAAATTTCAGAACACCAGAAATAAAGTGGTGGCATTAAAACATCCTGAGGTAGGAAAAAAGTCACATAAAAGAGTGAGAGTCAATGGTGTTGGGCTTTGGAACACTGACACCAGAATTAGAGGGCATTGGAACAATGAATAGATCCAAAATTATGAAACAATATTGTTTTTCCAATGTAGATTTCCATACCCAACCAAATATCTGTCGAACATGAGGCTAACATAAACACAAATTTAGTACCTTACATTTCTGGAGGTCAGAGATAACAAATGGGTCTCACTGGGCTGCATCCAAGATATGCAGCAGGGCCAGGCTCTTCCTGGAGGCTCTAGGAGAAATCTTTTCCTTGCCTTTTACAGCTCCTGAAGGATGCTACACACCTTTGCTTATGGCCCCTCCCTTCCTTCCACCAGCTTCAAAGCCAGCAACAGCCATCTGTGTCCTTCTCAGCACTCATCAATTAGACACTGATACTTCTGCCAGCCTCCTCTACATTTAATGGAGCCTAATGATTACATTGGGCCCTTTGGATCACTCAGGCTGGTTTCCTAAAGGCCCTCTGATGAGCAGCTGTAAGTCCATCTGCAAACTTAATTCCCCTTTTCCTTGCAGCATAATATATTCACATGTTCTGGAGATTAGAGTATAGGCATATTTGGGGGGGCATTATTCTGCCTATTGCAGTATGTAAAACTGAAAGTTGAGCACATTATTTTGAAACATATGGGCAAATACCAAAAGAATGAGTTGAATATGTTGAAAGTGGTTGCATCCACAGAAATAAATCTAGGAGTAGGGAGCAGGAGGTGCAGAAACTGCTGAATTTCATCCTAAGGCTTGTGGAATTATTTTATGTTATAAATTATGGTGGATAATTGAGGAAAATGGTGATGGAGTAAGGACCCTTAGGTGAGCCTGTCTCTAACTCATCTCAGGGAGCTCCAAATTGTGCAACATCTCACATCCCAGACTATCTTCATGAGAGGTGGGAACTGAAGACAGAAACACTCAACAATGTCTACAAGGCTGCTTTTAAACACCCAGGCTGAAAGACAAAAAAGAATTAGCAAATCCCCGAACAAGCAGAGATGTGAGAACAATAGCGCATACCGCGAACTGGCAGGAACTTTGGAAGTCCCGAAAAATCTTATATCCAGCAACCTGAGACCTACTTCACAGACACCAAGGTCACCAGCCACAGAATCACACAGTCCCGCAAGGACAAGACAGAGAAGGACGACCAAAACTACGACCCCATCACTCTCTACCCTCATCCCACCACGTGCCCAACTGCAGAAGTAAGTGCATGAACTCCAGAGAGGTGAGTGCAGAGTCCTCATGTGGTAACTAAAAAGAAACCATAAAAAGGTGTGGAAAATCATGCAGACCATAGCTGCATGCCACACATGAAACTCTGAGAAAACATCAGGCTTGGAAGCTACAGACCAACCCATCCTTCTCTGTGGAGAGCTCAGAGTCCCCACACTTGCTTTGGGTTGGATCCTGCACATGGGGCCCAGTGCTCTTGGCACCCATACATACAGAGAGACACCAGGTCAGGGGCTCACTGAAGGAGACCATAGCATTGGGGCTGTAGACTGACTTCTCTGTCACAGGTATTTAAGCAAGTGAGAATGCTTGGAATGTGCTGAAGAATCTACTGTGATAAGTGGTTGTTAAACAGCTAAAAGCATCCACACAGACCCAAGAGGGTGGCAGGGGCAAGTGCGAGAGTTTTTTAATGTTGTTCTTTTTTTTCCCTTTTCACTTTTTTTGTTCTGTATGTTTCTTGTGTATTTGTAGGGGTTTTTGTTGTTTTGTTTTGTTTTTTTGGTTGTGTGTGTGTGTGTGTGTGCGTGTGTGTGTTTGTGTGTGTGTGTGTGTTTGCAGCACAGGGGATCAAGCCTAGGACCCTAGTGAATGCTGTATGAGCCATATCCCCAACTCCCAGTCCAGAAGAGCCTCCTCCCAGCAACCAGCAGGTGTCAGCCCCTCCCTGCACCTCTGCCCCAATCTGACTCTTTAGCAAAGTCAGAAACAGAGTGGGCAAGTGAGCAGGCTTGAACCAGAGCTTTGGAGCAGCTTTCACATCTCTTCTAGCAAGCCTCAAACTGAGAAGAAAAAAAAATGGCAAGGAAATATCCAAAGCCACAAGGGGAATCAGCTCTTTTCCAACAAGGAAATTTTACTCATTCTCAGTTAAGCAATTCTTAAGGTTCCTTTTTGTATTTTTTTCTCTTCCTCTACTCTGTTGTGTACATGTGAGAGAGTGTGTTCTGTTTTGTTTGACTCCTAGTGAACCTGTCTGCCAGTGTCTTGTATTATATCCAGTTCCTATCACTATATCTAAATATTCTATACTGGTTACTAGAATTTTCCTTTATTTTCACTATCTTTATTCTTTACTACCTAACCACACTCAAACTCTTATTCTATTTGATTCTACTTTCTACTTAACCCTATTCTTGCATCCTTCACTCCATTCCCTTCCTCCTCACTCACCCATCCCCATTGATTACAATACAATTTGCCCTCGTATACACCAGTTAACTCCTCTAAACACCTACTGCTGAGGCTGGACCAGATAGGTGAAAAAACAGGAAAGACTGCCAGACACTAAGGACAAACCAAACACAGCTGACAGATGGAGCCACCCAGCACCCTGCACATAGAAGTTTAAAATGCACAAAATACAAACTATACTGCCCACAACTCAGAGACTACTACCTATTATGGAGGCGATAGACAGGTCTCTGGTCTTTAACACCTGGAATCCATCAACACTACCATTGCAGCAGGCAGGCAATATCCTGGAGTAACTGCAACCCAGTACTGGCAATATACAGGCAGAACAACAAAGGGGTGATACAGGACACAGACCTTAAAGTAGGCATTATAGTGAGGCAGGGAAGAGGACCTGGGAACAGGTAGAATTAAAGCAGCCATCTGCATCCCCTTTCTGTGAGGTTGGGGGAGGTGAATAGGAAGGTGAGAGACTGATGGGCACCAGGGAATAAGGGCCCTGACCAGCCTACAGATAATCATTCAAATTAAGGATCAAAATTGTATAAAGGTAATTGGTTCCTCAAAACCCAATTCTGACCTGTCATAAAAGAACAGATAGAAAACCTCAGGAAGGTTTAAAAGCTCACTCCCCAAGGGCTTAAAGGTCACTCTTTCCAGGACCCCTCCCCTTTGGGGGGGGAGATGCTTTGTCCTGTATCTTTACCTAACTTAAAATAAACGTTCATACTTCTATACCCGCCCTGGTACTTGGACTTCATTCATTGAAACCCATTGGATAAGAATGTTTGTTTCAACACTCCCATTTCAATAGGGTGATAAATACTCAACAGAAAGCTGCAAATACCCACATAGCAGAGGCAATTCACTTTTAAGGCATACCATGAGGTAAATATTTACCTCCAGAATAAGATGTTATACAGGAGAGAGATAATAGACAAAGAAATTCAGAGTTAGGGCCATCAAAAGCAACAAAGATAAACTTAAGAAACTGAAAACATAAGAAGAATAGCAAGGAAACAATGAGTCCCCACAATCCCACAACAATAGAACTCACCAACTCAGAGTTGCAGAGAATGCCAGAAGGAGTTTAATAGTAGTAATGATACAAGGTTTCAGAAAAGTGTTCAGAGAAGGCCTGAAAAAAATGAAAGATCAAATCAACAAAGAATCAAAGAACCAAATAAACAAAGAATTGGACCCTGTTGTAAATCAAGAAACTGCAGAGCATCAGCAACAAAAGCAAGTATCAATTCGCTCCATGCTCAACAGAGACCCAAATGACTGGAAGCCTGACCAGAACCTACAGCAGAGTGACTGAGCCCAGCCCTTCCTCCAGAGATTAAGAACAGCACTGAACAAGACCTTAAGTTAACGAGCCGCCCTGGGGGACATCACCCAGCGTGGCCACAGGGACTCGCATGGCAAGCAATAGATTCGTGGGGTCTAAGACTGTGGATCACCCCTGTGAAGGTGGAACTAGGGTCTGCTGTAAGAAACAGCAGAAGCATAGATAAGTAGACAACCCCCGGGCAACATTCGAGTGGGACAAACCTACAGCTTGCAGGTCGCAGTGCCCTTGCAGGGTTTCTGGGGATCGCCACAGGACACAAAGTTCTGGTACCTGGCGAAAAATTAGGCCAACCCAGCATTCTCTGTGGAAAACCCAGAGTTCTGTGTTTGCACAGTCAGGGGTAAGTGACATCTGCCGCTTCTGTAGGCAAGGAGAGACACAGGCCTGGGGTCCCGTGCTGGTGACACCCACTATATGTGTAGACAGACAGAGACATAGGGACAGGCCCAGTGAAGAATGTGGAGACCCATACTTGCATTGGAGGGGCACCAGTGGCACTAGGCACCTACAGGGCACAAACTGTCCAGCTCAAACTTCTGAATCTACTCCCTATTACAGAGGCAACAGAAAGGTACCCAGACCTTAACACCTGGAACCCATCAACATCACCATTGCAGTGGGCAGAAGGAACCCTAGAGTAACTGCAACTATTACTGATGATCTACAGGCAGAACAACAGTGGTTGGATACAGAGCATAGATTTCAAAATCAGTTTTAAAGGGTAATAAACACACAGCAAAGAGCTGAGAATAACCATTCAGTAAAGGCTATTCACCTTTAAGGCTTAAATTTAAGGCTCACATATATATATACCTCCAGAAGAAGATACAATAAAGGGAGAGAGATTAGACATAGGAAACCTATAGAGTGAGAGAGAGAGCTACCAAAAGCAACAAAGATATAAACTTAAGAAACCTGAAATCATGAGAAGGAAGAATAGCAAAGAAACAATGAGTTCCCACAACCCCACGACAACAGAACCTGCCAACACAGAATTGCTAAAATTACCAGAAGGACAATTCAAAACTTTAATAGTAGAAATGATACAGGAATTCCAAAAAGAATTCAGAGGGACTTTGAAAGAAATGAAGGATCAAATAAACGAAGAATCTGACACGCTGAACAGGAATCAAAAAGAAGCTCTGAAGGAAGTGAAGGATGCAATAATTGAAATGAAGGCATCAATACAAACTATCAACAATAGAATAGACCACAAGGAAAACAGAATATCACTCTTAAAGATGACCTCTCCAAAAAACACATAGTATATAATTTAGAAAAAAACAATTCTACAGCACGAATTGGACATTGAAGAGATCTTGGTCAAAAGAGCAAACCTAAGAATAACAGGCATATAAGAGGGAATAGAAGCTGAAACCAAAGGAATAAATAATCTTTTCAGTGAAGTAATATTAGAAATTTTACCAAACACAGAAAAAGAGGTTGATACACAGGTACAGGAAACATATAGAACCCCTAATAGACAAGATCAGAGAAGAGGTTCACCATGCCACATAATAATCAAAGTGACTAATATAGAGGCCGAGGAGACAATCTTAAAGGCAGAAAGAGTAAAAGACCAAGTAACATTCAAAGGCAAACCAATAAGAATTACTCCTGACTTTTCAAACCAAGTCATGAAAGCCAGGAGGGCCTGGAGCAATATATTCCAAACTCTGAAAGAAAACAACTTCCAGCCAAGATTTATCTAGCCAGCAAATATATCTATCAAATTTAATGGGGAAATAAAAACCTTCTGCGACAAACAGAAGCTGAAAGACTTTGTCTTCCAAACTAGCACTAGAGAAAATACTCAAAGAGATTAATTACAAAGAAGAAATGATAAAGAAATGCCAGAACCAGAGAAACAATGATTTCCATCAAATGAACAATTAAGCAAAGAACAAACACTACCTCAAACAGAAATTAAAACCCAAAGTGTTAGGAATTAAAAATCATCTCTCAATAATCACGCTAAATATAAATGGCCTCAACAACCCAATCAAAAGATATAAGGTAGCCAGGCGTGGTGGCGCACGCTTGTAATCCCAGTACTTTGGGAGGCGGAGACCGGAGGATCCGGGTTCGCAGCCAGCCTCAGCTCTCTCTCTCTCTCTCTCTCTCTCTCTCTCCTTAGTGAGGTCCTCTGCAACTTTGTGAGACCCGGTTTCAAAATAAAGTATAAAAAATAGGGCCGGGGGCATAGCGCGGAGGTAGAACACCCCTGTGTTCAATCCTCGGTACCGCAAAAAAAAAAAAAGATATAAGGTGGCAAAATGGATTACAAATAATAATCCATCTACATGCTGCCTGCAAGAAACACAGCTTACAAGTAAAGATACTCACAAACTAAAGGCAAAGGGGTGGAGCAAGGTAATCCATGCTAATGGAACTCAAAAACAAGCAGGAGTAGCAACTATGATATCAGACAAATTAGACTTCAAATGTAAACTTATCAGAAGAAACCAAGCAGGTCATTTCTTACTGGAAAGGAACAATCCAGCAAGAGGATATAACGACACTCAACATTTATGTCCCAAACATAGATGCAACCACTTTCATAAAAGAAACTCTTTGTGATATTAAGTCACACATAGATCCCAATACACTAATTTTAGGAGATTTCAACACCCCTATCACACATCTAGATCAATCTTCAAGACAAAAGGTCAGTAAAGATGCCTCAGACCTAAGGAACACTATAAACCAAATGGACCTACTAGACACATACAGAATATTCCACCCAACTACAGCTGAATTCACATTTTTTTCAGCTGCTCATGGAACCTTTTCTAAAATGACCATATCCTAGGCCACAAAGTGAGTACTAGCAAATTCAAAAAATGTGATATAATTCCCTGCATCTTTTCAGACCATAACATAATGAAACTAGAAATCAACTGTAAGAAGACCCATTGAAACCCCATAAACACGTAAAGACTGAACACCACACTGCTGAATAAGGAATGGATCACAGAAAAAATAAGGGGAGAAATTAAGAAATTCCTAGAAACAAAAACAGAAACACAACATATCAAAATCTCTGGCACATTCTGAAGGCAGTATTAAGAGGAAAATTCATAGTACTGAGTGCTCACATAAGAACAGAAAATCACCAAATAAATAACCTAATGACACACCTCAAAGCCCTTAAAAAATAGGAACAGTCTAACCCCAAAGTCAGTAGAAGACAGGAAATTTTTAAAATCAGAGCAGAAATCATTGAAGTAGAGAACAACAACAACAAAATACAAAAACATCAACAAAACCAAAAGCTGGTGCCTCAAAAAAAAATAAACAAGGTAGATAAACCACTTGCCCACCTAACCAAAAGAAACCGAGAATCAACCCAAATTACTAAAAGAAGAGATGAAAAGGTGATATTACCACCGACAATGTGGAAATCCAGAGGATTATCAGAAACTGCTTTGAAAAACTGTACTCCAACAAAATGGAAAGCCTAGAAGAGATTGATGAATTTCTAGACACACAACCTTCCTAGGGTGAATCAAGAAGATTTAGAAAATTTAAACTGACCAATAGCAATCAAAGAGATTGAAGCAGCAGTAAAGAGCCTACCATCAAAGGAAAGCCCAGGTCACAAATTTATAGCCAACTGATTTTTGACAAAAGAACCAAAAACATACACTGGAAAAAAGATAGCTCCTTCAACAAATGGTGTTGGCAAATTGGTTATCCATATGCAGAAAAATGGGGAAAAACCCCACTTTCTCATCCTGCACAAAGTTGATTCAAGATGGATCAAAGACCTGGAAATTAGACCAGAGACCTTGCAGTTATTTGCAGAGAACAGAGAACCTACACTCCAACATATAGGCAATGATAAAAATCTTCCTCAACAAGACCCCACAGGCACAAGAAATTAAAATGAGGATTAGCACATGTGATTGTATTAAACTAAAGAACTTCTGTGTGCAGAAACGAAACTATCAAGAACCTCAAGAGAGAGCAGACAGAATAGGAGAAGGTTTTTGCCAGCTATTCCTCTGATAGAGGACTAATATATAGAATGTACAGAGAACTCAAGAAATTCACCACCAAAAAACAAATAACTCAATCAAAAAATGGGCAAGTGAACTAAATAGATACTTCACAAAAGAAATACAAATGGCCAATAAATGTATGAAAAAATGTTCAACATCATTAGCAATCAGAGAGAGGCAAATCAAAACTACCCTGAGATTTCACCTAACCCCAATTAGAATGCAATCATTAAAAACACAATAACAAATCCTGGCAAGGATGTGAGAAGTAGGAACTTTGTTACACTGTTGGTGAGATTGCAAATTAGTGCAACCACTTTGGAAAATGGTGTGGAGGATCCTCAGAAGAATGTGAATGAAACTACCATATGACCCAGCTATACCACTCCTGAGTATCTACTGAAAAGAATGGAAACCAAACTACCAGAGTAATGCATGCATATCTTTGTTTACAGCTGCACAATTCACAATTGCCAAACTATGAAACTAGATGAGATGTCCATCAACAGATTAATGGATTACTAAACTATGGGATATATACACATGGAATTTTACGCAGACATAAAGAAGAACAAAATTACATCATTTGCAGGAAAATGGATGGAATTAGAGAACATTATGCTGAGTGAGATTAGTCAGTCACAAAAAGTGAAAAGTTGGATGTTCTCCCTAAAATGCAGAAGCTAGGGAGAAATTGGGACATAGGAGGGACTCCAGACAAAGGAGAAGAAACCTTAGTTGAGTGAATAAGGGGACCTAACTGAGGGAGATGGGAGGGGGTAAAAGGGAAACACCTCAATGGTCATGATGTACATACAGAAACTTATGAAAGCCAATCACTGTACTGAGCATGAGAAGGAGGGGAGGAGTAGAGCAGGAACTGGTGAAGGGCTCAATGAGTACTGTGTGCATGTGTGTCTCTATCACCCTGAACTTCAACAAGATATATGATTACAATGCACCAATTTAAAAAAAAGAATTCTGCAAACAGTATGTATAAATAAATAAATATTATGGTGGTGCACACCTCTATTCCCAGTACTAGGGAGGCTGAGACAGGAGAATCACAGGTTTGAGGACAGCCTCAGCAAGTAATGAGACTTTCATCAATCTAGCAAGACCCTGTTTCAAAATAAAAAGAAAAAATGGGGCTCAGGACATAGCTCGAAGGCAGAATACTCCTTGGTTCAATCCCCAGTACCACAAAAAAATATATGGGAATTACTTTCATAAAATAAAAATAATAAAATATTGGTGGTACTGTTTCTCTTTCCCTCTATTTTATTAACCATCACAGGCACTCACAGATAGGCTTCTGAGGCCATTGTCACAAACAAGAGTTTTGAATGTGGAGCTTTTGGTTTGCAAGATTCATGTTTTTGATGCCAGAAGGAAAGTCCCCTGAATCTGTGTGTAGGCACTGTAGGAAGCTTGGCACTGGTGTATTTTTGTCATAAAAAAAAATCTGGAATAAGTATGAGGAGAAGCCAAATGAGCCTCTCTACACCTGGCCAGATTGACAATCTTTCTGGCTGGAAAGGGTAAACACAGTTGGATTTGTCATGAAACCTAGGACATGGCCACTAAACCTGGTGAGGTCTGGGGGAGCCAGAGGTGGGAAAAAGGAAATCAATAAAAGACTATCAGTCCCACCTAAGTCCACCCCAGGGAAAGGTGTGCAAATAGAAGCAAGGCCTGGATCATCCATCACTTGTCCTGAGGTTGAGCCATCTTAGCTGTTCTAATGGATGTCTGGTGAGTGCCTTCCATCAATGCCCTTGGATCATCCAGGAGAAGGGACATGAATTACTGCACCATTATTTTTCTGGACTTGATGAACTGCCCCATGATGAAACCCCTCAGGAGAGTCATATGTCCCCTCAACGAGACAGTATGGAATCACCCGCATTACACTATTGCCGCCTCTAGAAAATAATTTTTCATAACCTGTCTCCTCCTTGTATACATCTGACAATCACACATCCCTCTATCACAGGGCTCGCCACAATGGTCCGGTTCCTTTCTTATCTATATCCCTCACTGTCCTGTGAAATCCTGCGTAGCAGATGTCATGTCTCTCACCTCTGTATTCCCAGCAATCACACAGGTCCTGATGCAGGAGGCACTTCACAAAGGATCATAGAATGAATAAGTGCCTAGGATGTTCCAATCTAAAAATTGTCCCAAAATTGACATACTGAATGGGTTGCAGATTTCTTTTCATACAAAGAATAAATCAGCTGGGTTAGCAGGAAATAAAGTGAGAGGATATTCATTTAGTGTGAATGTCTATAACAAAATGACCTAAAAAAATATTGAAGTTGGTTTTCAAATTCAATCTCTTTTAGAAACATGCACCACAATTAATATGCAGAAGCCTGGCAGATTTATGTTCAAATTACTTCTTTGTCATGTACTACCAGTGTGACATTGAGTTGATTATTTTCTTTTCTGTGACATTATTTCTTATTTCATATATAGGTAAAATAATATCTGCTGCACAGAATGACATATTAATGAGATTATATATTTGAAATAATGTGAAGATTAGATGTATATATGTAGTACTAAAACATATTTTATGAGATTTCATGATAAGACAAAACAGTAAGGAACTATGGAGCACTAACAATGCAGTTCTTCATTATTTATAAAACCATCCCCAATTATAGGAATAAGTGGCTTATTATATGCATAATATTCTATTTAATTAAAACATTTTATAAATCAATTTACTTATTATGTATTACCACATTTAAAGATGACACATTTAATAATCCCCTTTAAATTTAACAGTGCATTACTTTATGATAGAAACTTATAATAAGTACAAGAAAGCTAGGAAATAAAAATTATAGCAACTGTTCCAAAAATCTATGAAAAATAAAAGGAACACTTAAAGATGAAATTAAAAGAATAAAATTTTTAAAGCAATATCAAATATTCAGATCCAGTTTCAGTATTCAAAAAATGATGTCTTTTCTTAACCATTTTGTCCAAATGAGTTTGCACATGTAGAATATTAATTTATCTTCCAGTTTGGCTCAGATGGAATCACAATTGACATGAAATGAAAGCAAGTATGCTAAATGCAGATTCAAAGCCAAAAAGATTGAATAAATATTACAGAATAACTGACTGCATAGCCATCAACATACACCGAGAGGGATTCTCTTCACCAGTTCTAAACATACAGCTATCCAAGGAAACGTACAGAGGTTCTTTTCCTTAAAAATGATTCTAGTATTTGAAGAGGGCAATTGAATTCAGTGGTATTATTAAAAGGCTGTACAATTTTACAGTTTATAAAGTACATATAAATTATGAACATTGACTTGGTTGAGCTTGTATTTCTTCAAATGTCTCTAATGGTTGTATACTCATAATCAGTGTCATTTCCAGGCAAAGTGCAGCTCCTAATAGCATAATTTCAATTTCCCTTTTTACCTGCCTCCCTGTTCACTCTCCTTTGCTCAGAGCCACCTGTCATGCTTCCTGCAGAATTAATTCTATGTCAGGCCCTGTGCTAAGTCCTTTCCATGCATGACCCCCAAATCATCCTCACACCATGCCTATGAGATAGCTAAATGTCCCAGAATGTGAAAACTGAGGAATAAATAACTTGCCCAAGCCTGGAGTGCTATAATCCAAGTACTCAAGACCCTTGACAACTTAGCAAGACTTTGTACCACAAAAAATAATATGACTTGCATAATGTGTATGCAGTTGCTAACTGGAAGGACTCAGATTTGTGGCCAACGTTCAACCTTAGTCGCCACACTTCGTGTTTTTCAAATCTTTCTTAGATTCACAACAAAAGATCACCAGAAGCTCAAAATATACAATAGATAAACTTCAACTTTTATTGAATTAAGATGACAGGCTGAAGATCTCAAGTTACCTCTTTGCCCTATCCTTCAGAAGAAACTCCAAGGGAAATAAACTAAAATCCACTGCTTTCAATCTTTCCTTCAGCCAAAATGTACCTTCTTGGGCCAGTTTCCTCTCAGAGGCATCAATTTAAAAATCATGATTTCTTCAGTGAGATAAGTAGCAGATGCCTCTTAGGTTCATGTCATATAGCCCTTTAATCCATGGGGGCACAGTTCAAACACAGTTCATACTTCCGTATTCCTACAGAGCCCCATAATCTTCTCCATCACTGAAAGAGTACACAAAACTCACTTGCAAGCAAAACTAAGAAGAGGAAAGGAGTTAATGCAGGCAAGATAGATCTCAAGCATAGGGGACAGGATGGGATGGACAAATGCTCCATTGTCCTGCTTCCCAGACACCTATGGAGCAGGTGCCTATGGCCTAAGGCAGCAATCATTGCAATGCACTCTGCACTTGCTTTGCCTCTCTTTTCTACACTATATACTCCCTCACTTTTGAATACTGATTCATCTCATTAATAAACTGTCTTTCATAAATCCTCATTTCCATCTCTGCTTTCAGAAGACATCCTTAAAACCAAGGGAATCCGCATCATGCAGCACATAGCAGAGCTGTTAGTGAGAGAAGCAGGAACAGCAACTCCTCATGAATTCCAACATCATTCATAACATCCCCCCTCCCGGCCTTCTCAATATACTTCACTAGATACACCACAGTGAAAAACTACAAGTGGATTATAACAATAGAAACTTTCATTGATGGATATTATCATTTTATCATATCCCTAAAATAAATCAACATTATTATATCATGCTATTGCTCTATTATAAGAAATATGTAGAAATAAAACAAGAATATGATTTTGCACTTCTGAGTATTTAATAGAATCTAGAGAAAAAGAATGAAGAGAAGAAAACAGGAAGACATGTAGAAGAGCATGGTCCCATGTCAGGAGCACAGTCAGGGGCCAGATGTGGTTGCAAGTGGTGAGATCCCAAGCTGGGAAGAAAGCACATGGAGCCACCATCTAGAGGAGAACAAACAGCAAAGACCAACTTTATTCACAGACACATCCCTTATATAGGGTTCTGGGAAAAAATGGCACACATTCACATAAGTGTGACATCCCCGTGCATGTTACACTTTGGTTAGTTGTTGCACATGAATGTCACACTTTACTTAGTCATCGCACATGTGTGTTACACTTTTTTTTTTGCGGTACCGGGGATTGAACCCAGGGGGTTCTACCTCCACGCTACACCCCTGGCCCTATTTTTTATACTTTATTTTGAAACTGGGTCTCACGAAGTTGTGGAGGGCCTAAGGAGAGAGAGAGAGAGAGAGAGAGACAGGGACAGAGAGAGCAAGAGAGCTGAGGCTAGCCACAAACCCGGATCCTTCGGTCTCCACCTCCCAAAGTACTGGGATTACAAGCGTGCACCACCACGCCCTGCTTACACTTTTCTTAATTAATCATGTGCAACTACATGCAATGTTGCATGCATGAGATATATGCACACCTGCAGCTGAGCAGGAGGTGCACACATCTGCGGCTATGCAGGGTCATGCTGTCACCACCAGCCTGTATTTCCTCTGGGCCCCCACACTTCATCCTCTACAAGGTGGCAGTGTACCACTTGACATTACATTGAAAGCATTACATTGGGCCCAAAGACCACAATAGCAATAGAGGGCACAGCAAATGACTATTAGTCCTCCAGCCACACAGGTGAGGATAGTCAATACCCATCACCAGGAAGAGCCCAGTGAATTCCACCAGGTTGTAAGCAGCTCCTTCTGGAAGACCTGAATAGCCTGTACCTCCACATTCTTTTCCTCTAAGGCTTACTGCACCTGCTGTGGGTGGTCTGGGATATACACACAACATTCTACAAGAAGAAAAGCACATTTTTCACCCCGTGTAGCAGTGAGCATATCTAACGCCATTCTATTCTGCAAAACCACCTTCTGCATCTGGATTTCATCCATTAAAAGGGAAAGAGCCTGTCAGGACATATGTAAAGCTTGTGCAACATGTTGGGCCAAGGCTTCCACCTGTAGCTCTACATTTATAATACCACCCCCTGGAACATACAAAGTTAACATTGTTCTTGCAGCAACCATCGAACAATTCAATTGGTCACAGACCAGTTCATCTGTTCTATACAAAAATGTGCTATGCCTACTAGCTCTACATGTTCACTTGTTAATCAGCCCCACCCATTTTCTATAGCATTTCCCAACCGGGGGCATTATTATGATGTCAAGGCAACAAGTCCTCTATAACTTGGTGTCACTCGTCCCATTATGGGCTGCTGTGTTTCCAAGTTTGCAAAGTAATCCAGTTGTGTGCAGTAGTGGGGGTGATTTGCCACAGGAGGTCTTTGGTTGCTTCCACTGGTAGCTTGGTGTAGACCCAGCAATGGGAGGTGTTATGCAGTCTCAGGAAAGCAGGCTATCCCCTGCCATTAATCTGGATGGTAGGACAGGGCAGAAAAAGAGGCCACTATAGGTAAGTCCTTCCCTTCCGAGTGGATACAAGCAACATGCTCATCTTGTGAATATTCTCCACAGAATACAAGGGAATAGTCCATAGTCTTCTGACCTGTGTGCCTTCCTTCCCCAAATCATGACTCTCAACTGTAGAGGAAGCATGACCCATACCAGGCAAGGCCAGGCAGCTATTCAAGGGTCCAGTTGCAAATGGGCCTTCTGTCCCAGGCCCCATGGCTCCAGAACAACCTATAACTTCTGCACATGCCAGGGCCACTCCCAGATATCTTGCTGCCCTAGGGCCAAGGGTTTAGGTGCAGGGAGTAAAGGGGCTTCTCCCCTCACTTCTGGTCACACCTGGGAGTCTTCTGAGCTCCCTGTCACCTTCAAAATACTGGGCATTCCTGCTATTACCTTATCTAAGGGGGCCTGCCCAGTGTGGCAAGGTTACTATTTAGAAGCCATACTTCCATGGGCACTTGTGCCCACCACCTCTCCCAGTGGGAGACAAAGGCCATCAGCACCTCTTTCAGGAGTCCATTAAATCATTTAATCATTCTGGCTGCTTGGGGCCAGACATTCACTAATCACCAGTGTCATTACTGGGAGTCTGTAAATGCCTA
Source organism: Glis glis (assembly GCA_004027185.1). Classification (NCBI taxonomy): domain Eukaryota; kingdom Metazoa; phylum Chordata; class Mammalia; order Rodentia; family Gliridae; genus Glis; species Glis glis. The sequence goes on along the minus strand of PVJS01015001.1, from coordinate 14,053 downwards.
TGCCCCGGAACATGATGTATAGTAGCTCCTTCCCAGAGGCCCTGTTTCCAAAGGTCCTCCCACATATTCTTGCTGCACAATAGGCAGTGACAAATCAATAGACATGCAAAGGCCCAGTCTCCTTCATGAGAATTAACCAAACCACCTAGAGCTCGGCCCACTGGCTGGAGCATCTAGCACTGGTCTCATACCAAAACATTTCTGTGGTGGGCTGTAAGGCCACAGTCACCCATGTGGGTGGCTGCCCATGACAGGAGCCATCAGTATATCATGCTACCACAGGTATAGGGGCTCTCTTTTCCTCATAGGGACTTAGCACATCTTGTACTTCTCTGGGCTTTCCCTTCCTCTTAGGGACTTGGAGCATCTCCCACTTCTGTGGGTTCTGAGGGGGCTGTTGCTTGGAACTATACTGGCCCCAGCAAAGTATGTAACTGTTCAGAAAAAGGGCTACTAGAAAACCATACTTGTTGCTATAAATATGCACCCCACTTAGTCAGAGTGGGCATTTGGGCTATCCCTGTCCTGGGGGTCTGAGTCCAGGACCTCAGCCAACCTTTAATAGGATAGGTGGTCTGCACCATCACTGACCTAGTTCATGTAATGGGTTCACAAGCTAAGAGGGCAGCATATACAGCCTCTTCCCCTTTCCATAGTTGTAACCAAAACCCACTTGGAGTTTGACAAAACCCCAAAAGACCCAGATTCATCTGTATCTGTTTGACCATTCCCGGACTATCACTGCTTCAGGAATCACCTTTGTGTTACCTGACCAGACAACTCCCAAGAATTTGACAGAATAACCAGTTCCCTGTACCTTGTCTTGGTTGACAGCCCATCTCCATTCCTGGAGAGCGGCTTGGAGATTGCGTGTAGCTGCTTCTAACTCTGTAAGAGAATCAGAGTTTAGCATAACATCATCAATACAATGGTGCAACTGTACAGCCTCAGGCTTCTGCCAAGAGGTTAAATCCTGTGCCACCCAACCATGACACACCTCAGGCTTCCACCAAGAGGCTACAACATAATGGAACTGGCCCAGTTCATGGGACAGAGGATCCATCAGTTCTGAAATGTTGGGTACTGTTACATGCAAGGGTAGCATCACTTTATTTAGCTCCCAGTACTATCATGCACCAGGATCCATCAGTTTTTCATGCTGGCCACATAGGAGAGTTGAATGGGCTGAGTCAGGCCTCTTCTAGTTTCAGTATCATTTGTCCAATTTCCTCATGCCCCCCTGGTAACTTGCATTGCCATACATTCACAATCCCCATGGCTTGGGGAGTTGTAAAGGAGCATGATGGGGTGTCCTATGGTAATAGGACACACTCATAGCCAGAATTCTCTGACAGTTTTCTGCACAGTCAATCCCTGTAATATGCCCACCCGCAGAATGTACTCAGCTATGGAGGATATATACACAGTCAATTCCACATGTGGACTCAGGTCAGCCAGTTTCCCCACCAACAGGGTACCCTGGCCAGTCTCTAGTATACCCGCCCACCGGCCTTGCACAGCCTGGGGCTGCCACATCATTGCCTCCCACCCCCGCCCGGACAGAGCTGGCCTCCGCTGCTGCAGCCCAGACATTCTGCCTGGACCATGGTGCTACTGATGCATGCTGGAACATGTGGCTTCAGCACTTTTAAAGCCTTCCAGACTTTTTCTGGCTGGGGATATACCTCATCCCATTCCAACTGGGGACATACATCATTCTAATCTTCTGGCAGGATCAATGCTGCCAGATATTTCACTACCACGAACCACGGGGAGGCCAAAGGCCACAATCCCTCCACCCTGGGTTATTCCCCCCAGGACTGTTCCTCCGGGGGAAGGGGACACTGGGGGCACTCACCTCAACCTGCCGACTACACCAATTGTCAGGGGACAACTGTGGTTGCAGGTAGTGAAATACCCAGCTGGAAAGAAAGCACACAGAGCCACCAATCAGAAGGGAACAAACAGCAAGCAACAACTTTATTCACAGACCCATCCCTTATATAGGGTTCTGGAGAAAAAAATGGCAAACATTCACATCAGCATGACATGCGCATGTATGTTACACTTTGCTTAATCATTGCACATGTGTACTACTCTTTTCGTAATCATTGTGCATAAAATATATGCAGTGCGCATGCATGAGATACATGTGCACCCGTGGCTACACAGGGTCATGCCATCACCACCAGCTTGTACTCCCTCTGGGCCCCCACACCCCAGAACTACAGATTACCAACATGATTGCCCTAAAGAAAATCTGAATTGAGATCGCTTTTGAAATAAAAGTTACAAATTTGAATGTGCAAGCCCTGAAGGAAGCACCAGCAAAATCAGAAAGTGCTGCTTTCAGAGAACTGTAGACAAGTAACTCAACTAGTCTAGTCTTTCCATATGTGTATGCAGACCCTTCTGAGCAGATAGCTACACAATCAGAATCTTGTTTTTATAGATGCCTCTAAATATAAAATTAGAGCCTTAAAATTGTAATACTTGAGCCGGGCATGGTGGCGCGCGCTTGTAATCCCAGTACTTTGGGAGGCGGAGACCCGAGGATCCGGGTTCGCGTCCAGCCTCAGCTTTCTCTCTCTCTCTCTCTCTCTCTCTCTCTCTCTCTCTCTC
>PVJS01015001.1:0-11331 GCA_004027185.1 Glis glis | reverse complement strand
TTTCTTATTTTTCATGCCTATTTAATATCTAAAGGCCAAATTATAATATTTCTTATTATTCTCAAGGTTGAGAGGCTATGAAAATAAATAGCTCTGAAAAAGGGTGCATAGAATCATTTATTTTTTATATATATCTTTTTGCGTATGTGTGTGACTACTGCTGTGTGTGTGTGTGTGTGTGTGCGCGTGTGTGTGTGTGTATGCGTGTGTGCGCACATGCATGCACATGTGCCCTACAAGGGATTGAACCCAGAGGTCTTCTACCTCTGAGCTACATCCCCAGCCCTACTTTATTTTTTATTTTAAAACATGGCATTACTAATTTACCATGTGCTGGTCTCAAACCTGTAGTTCTCCTGCCTTGGCCTCCCAAGTGCTGGGTTACAAGTGTGCACCACTGTACCTGGCAGAATAATTCTTTAATTCATCATGGATTTAGTTTTTGATATTTTGAGGGGTTATAAAGGACTCCAAAACCCACTATTATCTAAAATTAAATTTATTTTCTAAGAACTTTTTTATTATTCTTTATCTTTCTAGTTAAGTCAAGATAGTTTGTTCAATATTTATCATACAGCTTTTTTAAATTTCTGTTTAGAAAATGAAAATTAATTTTAAATATTTAGCTGGCATAAAAATATATATTTAGCAAAAAAGTCTGAAATTATGAACCATATTATTTTAAAGAAACTCCTTTAAAATAGCATTTCTGCTTTGATTTTATAAATGAGGAAATAGCATGTATTTTTTAACCAAATTAGAACACTTAAAGACGACTTACTTGTATTTTTTCTATTTTGTATAAGAAATCCCTTACTTCATAGTTACTTAGGAATCCTTTTAGAATGATTCATTTTCATTTTTTACATGCTTCACTTGGAATCTCATCTCATGACCACTTCTGAAAATATTATTTGTTTCAGGTAGGAAGAAACAAGGTAGATATATCAGTGGAGGTGACAGGCCGATCATGCAGATAATGCCTTTGCTCTGAGCACTCACTTGGGGACATCACAGTCAGAATTCCTCTTCTTACCTGCATCTCCAGAAATTCACTTTTCAACAAATGCTCACAGAGTAATACAAGTTGGGGTGACTAATCTGTGCTAAGCAAATTATAAGAGATTAAGTAAATAAGACATCATGTCCAGGTTTCTTTTTAATAGTGATAACGCACCATTAACAAGCAAGGATATTTTAAAGACTCCATGAAAGCAAAGACCATGCTTATTTCATTGAGCAATATAGACCTAGACCCAGGCATAAAATAGATGCCAATAAATATTTGTCAAATTATTCAATGAATTTATTTGCTGTTGGAGAAGAGAGGTTCTGTTACTTGTCCCCCTGACCCCCAAAAAATTATAATTAAAATCACAGACATTTGCTTTACAATTGTAAAATCAAACTAGTACTAGACACTGCTTGATGAACCACTGAGCTGGGGTACTAAAGCATCCATCCCTGACATAGATGTAGATGTAGAAGAAGATCAGAATGCCTACAGGGTTAATAGGGACGTTCCTCTCCCAGAATGGAGATGAACTGTGTTTGAGCACACCCTTTTTAGGTTCTTTACAAACCTTTTCCAAATCTGTTACTATCAGTTTCTTTTGCCTGGTATAGAGTACAGTTTATTGAGGCTTCAACTTTCTTAAATCGTACTCACATTTTTGTTATACCTTCTTGATTCTATACCCTAACAACCCCAAGTCTCCCAGTGACACATTTAGAAATCCTTGTTTGGCAGGGCACAGTGGCACATGCCTGTGATCCCAGTACTAGGGAGGCTGAGAGAGAAAGATCGCAGGTAGACAGGAAGAACACAGGTTGGAGGCCAGTGCCCAGTAACTTAGCAAGACCCTGTTTCAAAATAAAAAATAAAATATGGCTGGGGGTGTAGCTCAGTGGTAAATCACTCCTGGATTCAATCCCAAGCACCACAAAAAGAAAGAGAGAGAGAGAGAGAGAGAGAGAGAGAGAGAGAGGAAGGAAGGCAGGCAGGCAGGCAGGCAGGCAGGCAGGAAGGAAGGAAGGAAGGAAGGAAGGAAGGAAGGAACCCTTGCTTGGATGACATCCTCAATTGGTTAATCTCATCTGTTATGTATTCAGTCTTAATAGTCTTACACTGAGGGTTCCAGGAGCAGCTTACCATATCCTTATTTCCATCACTACTATGTTGGATGCTCTGTTCAGGCAATGGTTTTGAATAGACAAGAGCCAGCAAATGAGGCAAGATTTAGTTTTAGCTTCTGGTTATTTTGCACTAAAATAAACCTCAAGGAGGGTGTCTGTCATCCTTAGTTTGTCCTAGGATTTTTGTTGTTCTGAATGTTTTTTTTAAATGAATAGGTTCAAGTGGGGCTTTTAAAATGTTTCCTTGTGCACAGATTCATTCATCTCAGTATCCTTTATTACACGTAGATATGTATTACAAATTACAATGTGATTTCTCAGAATTTTGAAAAGTTTAATCATTTAACATGAATCATAAAGGCATGTTTAGTGTATCTTTATTTGAAAGTGTCTCTAAATAGAAATGTACTTTTCCATTTCCGGTTTCTTTCTCTTCCCTTTTCTTTCCTTTAGTGATACTCGGTAACCAGTAAAATGGCACAAAAGGTAGAAAAGGGAAAAAAGATTTGAGAAAACTATAATTAATTGGTTTCAGAAGCTCACTAGCAAGTTATATATTAGCCCTATTATCCTGTTGATTTTTTTATCATTTTTCTTGCTGACTTAGAGCAATAAATGGAGTTCTTTCTCTCTAATTATTATTGCTACAGCATAGTAATTGTATCTTCCACAGTACTGTACAGCTTTTTGAAATATCTGCAAAGCAATTTCTAGATCTTACAATGACCAAAATTGCAGGCTTAATTTCTATTTTAGCATGTGATGCAAGTTAGCACTATATTTGTATGATCTGGTAATTTTCTATTTTGTGAACTACATATCACATGAGCATTCACCATGACTTCCAAAGGCTAAATGAAGTCTGAGTGTCAATACAGTTTTGGACCTATTTGAGTGAATAAGTGTAATACAGACCCAGATTCTGAGACTAGAACATGAGAAAAAATATTTTAACCTAGAAAAATCACAGCAATATAGTCATCCACCTCCCCAAGTAAGCGAGCAAGGATTACCTCTCTGGTTTTGTATAGCACCACCTCCTGTCAGTTTCAATGCTGTTACCTGCAAAATGTCCCCAAGACACTGACCATGAGAGGGATTATTTTGTGTTACCACTTGACCCCTGAAGGAAATTTGCCAACATATATTATTTCTACGACTAGTGGAAATTTCTGCCATACTCTTGGCATGGAGGAATATGCTTATTTTCCAGTTACTTTTACCACCCCCAAAAGTGATCAAACCACCCCCAAAGCTCTATCAAAATAGTAACTGATGTACAAGTTATTAAGTATATGAAGAAAAATGGGAACATAGAATCAAGCATAGTTCACCATCATTTAAAACTGAAATTAACCCATAAGAAAGTTGTTCCTATCTACTATTATCCTCTCAGTAACACTGTTGACACACACTACAGAGAACTGATTAGATGCTAAAACTGTTTACCAGATAGAATTCGTGGGAAATAGAGAATGTATATATAATACATATATGCATACATATGCCTCAAACATCAACTCACCAAGACTCTCTTTCAAAATAAAAAATAAAAATGGATGGGGATATAGCTCATAGGTAGAAAGAACCTGGGTTCAATCCCCACTGCCAATAAATAAATAAATAAATATAAATCTATAAAATCTTGGCCTTCTCACACCTCGTCTAGCTATGTCTACCTACATCTTGGTGCATTTATTTACTTTCTATTCATAGAAAGTCTCCCTACTGGAAATACAGCAGATGATGTGTGCATGTATGTTTGTTATCTCTTTGAATCTCACTACAATGTATACTTACATTACAACAATAAAAGTATATAAAAAAGAAAGTCTCTGTACCAAAAATGATACTACTTATGCCCCACTCTCTCTACCCTCTCAGTTGAATGTGTTTTGGACCCTCCACTTGGTTGAATGGCCCTTGAAGGGACAATGATACCTCTGCTAAATCTTACAAACAATTCTCCAGTCTCATTTTGCTTGATCTCTCAGTCACATTTGCTGCCTGTTCTCTCTATATTTATGCTCCTTAAGAAATGAAAATGATGATCTATAAGAGCACAGGAAGAAAATATCACAACTTCTAATTTATATTTATTTTTAAAGTGAGGAACTAACTTGGCTAATAGTCAATAAATCACTAAACAAGGGTGTGCTATCTTGGGACAAATCTGATCACAATCGCACAGCAGTCCAAGAATCTGGAGGGAAGAATGGGGGCCCCACAACTCAGGCTGTAGAGTGCCTAGTTTACAACTTGACTAAACGCACTGCAGTTGTTCTGCGCATGGTTAGTGGATTTATGGATTATATTATGTTTTAAACAAAAACCAAAACAAAACCATACTAAAGGAGGAGGGGAATTGCTTCCTACAATATTAATATAGGAAATTTTGAATAAACCTTTTTTTTGCTACTGGGAATTGAAACTTTGGACACTCTACCACTGAGCTAAACCCCCAGATCTTTTTTATTTTATTTTGAAACAGGGTCTTGCTAAGTTGCTGAGGCTGGCCTCAAACCTGCAATCCTCCTGTCTCAGCCTCCTAAATCCTGAGATTATAGATATGTGTCACTACGCCCAGCTTGAATGGATATTTTTAAATAAAAATTTCAACATGCAATATTTTATTATTAAATTTAACATTTTTTGCCTTTGCCAATTGTTTTATTTTTCACAAATGGACTTTTCATGTCTTTTACCAATTATGTATTGCTCTCTTAGTAGTTTTACAATTAAGATAAGGCAGTTTGGAATATTCATGCACCAAGGGGATAAAATCAAGTCATAAAATAAAGTCTTTCAGATGCAAATATATCTGAAAAGAAACACAATTTCAATTACAAGCTTCAAGCTATAACTATGTTAATCCTAGCAAATAAGTAGCATAAAGGAAATTGATTTATAAAATAAAATATTATTCCTAACTTTATATCCTATAAATAGAGAATATTATATGCCCATGAACCACTTGAAAACATATCATATCCCAGGCCACAGCACACATGGCAGATGTTTCAAACTTATGCCTTCCCTGCAGGTGTTTCTTGCCCGTCTTGGGTTCCTCCACTGGATCCTCTGACTTCAGGTCCAGCTATGTGGCTGATGCATTCTGTGCCTCCACTGGTCTGCTTCATGTTCTCTGGTTTTCATTCTACACAGACTCTAACCATTGGAATCCTCTCACTCTCTTCTGAGAAAGACCAAAAACATATTTATTCTGGAAAGCTCCCTCTTACTTCCAGTCCACAAGACCACACTTCCTATATTCTATTAAAGTTTGAAATAACAGCTGACTTCTGACTTGCCATCATTGACCATATTAGCTTTGTCAGGTATGAATCAGACTAAGTCCCTGATTCTCATTCCTCACTGTAGTCTGGCATGTAAATTTGGATAATAACAGAATAATAACAGTTCTTTACAAGAAAAATTTCTCACAAAGCCTTCTCACTGTTCTGACCTCTTTCTATATTTTTCATCTGGCCAAGGGATCCAAAAGTTATGGCTGTATTTCCTGACATTTTTCTTTCTAATTTCTGAATATGAGGCTCTAGCTCACACTCACCTTGACACCTGGAATCAACTGTATTGATACCTTAGTAGAAACCAAGGCAGGAAGGGTATGCTTTACACAGTCAATTAAATAATATATTCTCTGATAAGTTAAAGCCATGCAAGCCCAAGCATAACACCCAATAGATAATTCTATGTACACAGTATGGCACAACTTCAAAAATAAAAAGGAAGCCAGGTGTAGTGCACACACCTACCATCCCAGTACTTGGGAGGCTGAGATAGGAGGAAGGCAGGTTCGAGGCCAGCCTTAGCAACTTAGCAAGACCCTATTTTAAATTTTTAAAATAATAATAAAAGGGGTTGAGAGTGTATCTCAGAGGTAGAATGCTCCTGGGTTCAATCCCTAGTACCAAAAAATTTTTAATAGAAAGGGGAAAAAAAGGAGACTAGCAAGATAACTATGGTGTGATAGGAAATGGTAGTAGCATTCCTGAGTGATGATATTTCTTTACAAGAAACAACTTTGGTCTAATCATTCAGCAGGTCATCTGCAGCAGCAGATTTCACAGGGAAAGAGAAAGCCTGAAATCAGACTTCTCTCCATGTGTTGAAGAAACATAGGTAGAACAGATAGAAAGAGCCCACCATCTGGGATCAGAGCTTCCAACTGGCAAAATGCAGTTAAAATCCAGAGAGCAAGGAAAATGCTGTACAGTTCATGGGCCAGAAAGCAGGATGGAGAAGAGTGGAAATTAGATCTAGAAGAAGAAATAGAAAACAATCTGCCGATTATGAAAATTTGTAGAAAGTTTCCAGTGCAGTTAAGGGTTTAAATCAGAGATCAGAATTTAGCATTTGCAAGAGAAATGTCTTTCACCTAATGCTTAAATTATGCTCCAGTCAGTCTTACAGTCACTATATAACACATATAATTAATGATAAGGGCTATCCAGACTAATTCTTGTACAGAAGTTAAAAAGCCCAGTCAATCTAGAAAATAAGGTATGGGCCCACTTATTTCGAAGTAGTCACATTTTATCTTCTTTAAAGATGGTGCATCAATTAAAGGATAACACTTTTAACAAAGTTTAACATTCATGATCTTAAAATTGGCAATCAATCTAACAAATGGATCAATTCACCTGATATTGAGAAGGGCTAACCTAGCCTGTGCAAAACCATGGGAAGAGGACTAAAATACAAACATTTTTTGATGGTACTGGGAGTTGAACCCAGGGGTGTTTTGCCTCTGAGTTACACCTCCAGTCCTATTTTATCTTTTATTTTGAAACAAGGTCTTGCTAAGTTAGTGAAGGCTAGCCTCAAACCTGCAATCCTCCTATCACAGACCCTCAAATATTGGGATCACAGGTGTGCATCATCATGACCAGCTGAAAACAGTTAAGGTTTCACATCTGCTGAAATCAAGAAAATACTCAAGCCAAAGGGACTTAATAAAATGAATGCCAAACTAATCATCTGAAAGTCAAAGAGATAAAATTGTAACAAATAGAGCATAGTAAATTCATAAAATAATGTCTCTAACAAGACTGGATTTTAGGGCTTTGAAGGAAAGGAAAGTTTGGGGTAGAATAGAAATCTTATAGAGAACAGGGAGAGAAGGTTGACTGGTAGCTTTCCAGTTCCCATGAGGCCTGACTATACTGCTGAAATTAGCTTCCATCAAATTCCTCAGTACTCATGCAATACTTTTACTTTAATTAAAACATTTGAAAAGATTAAAGACAGCAGAATAGAGGGAGACAGCATGTTTCAGGTGCTACAAGACTCAAACTCAACAACCAGTGGGAAAGGTACTGAAATCAGAAAATCATAGTAATATATACATATCCATGTTTACAGCAGCACAATTCACAATAGCCAAATTATGGAACCAACCTAGGTGTCCATCAACAGATGAATGAATTACAAAATTATGGGATATCCACACAATGGAGTTCTACTCAGCAATAAGGAACAAAATTATGTCATTTTCAGGAAAATGGAAAGACCTGGAGAACATTATGTTAAGTGAGATAAGCCAGTCACAGAAAGTGAAGGGTCATATGTTTTCTCTAATATGTGGAAGCTAGGGAGTAATTGGGATACCAGAGTTACTCCAGATAATGGAGGAGAAACCTCAGTGGAGCCAAGGAGGTGGACTAGGGGAAGGGGAGGGGAAAGAATTAGGATCAATGAAGGAATTACTACCACTGGCTTTGTGCACATATGTGAAAATACCAATGTCAATGTCAGTACTCTGTACGGGGAAGCAGGGAAAGGGAGGGATCGGGGAGGGCTACCAAGTACTGTGTGCATGTATGTCACTGTCAACATGATTTACATGATGATGTGAGACTATAATGCACCAATAAAAGTACATTAAAGATAAAAATAAAACATTTGAGTTCTCCTTCTTGCAACCAAAGAACCAGTAAATAACTAAGATGTCAATAATTTCTATTCTGCCTATCCTATCAAAACTTATTAGAAACCTAAATTAAAATAGAGATAACTTACCATAATCTATAGCACAGTAAGATATGTATGGTCAAAAATAATTAACTAAATATTTTGAAACAGCTACTCAAAAGGATTTTGAATATTCCCAACACAAAGAAATGATCTATGTCTGAGGTGATAGATATGTCAGTTACTCTAATCTGCTCATAATACATTGTATATGTGTATTAAAATGTAAAAGTATGCCCCCATAAATTTGTAGAATTATGTTGTGTCAGTTAAAATTAAATATATATTTTAAACTAAAATATATATTTTAGCAAATATATATTTAGGTAAATATATATTTAAATATATATTTAGGTAAACTAAAATCACACTTTTTAGAAGGATTTATGGTTAAAAATCCTTGTAACCTTTAGTTAGACAAAAAATTCTTAATTGAAATACCAAAAATATAATCTGTAAAATAAATAAAATTGACAAATCATAGCTTATCTGAACTAAAACTTTTGCCTTTCAAAAAATACCATTAAGAAAATGAAAAGATCAACAATAAACTGGGAGAAAGTCTTCAAAACATTTATATGATAAAAGACTTGTATCCCAAATATGTATACAAAAGATTTTTAAGTCAATAAGAAGACATACATCCCAATTAAAAATGAACAAAACAGCCAGATATGGTGGTGAACACCTGTAATCCCAGCATCTCAGGAAACTGAGGCAGGAGAATTGCAAGTTCCAGCCTGGAAAACTTAGTGAGATGCTGTCTCAAAATAAAATAAAAGGAGCTGGAGATGTATATCAGTGGTGGATTGCTTGCCTAGTTTGTATGAGGCCCTGGGTCCAATTCCCAGTATTGCAGGAAGAAAGAGAAAGAAGAAAGAAAGAAAGAAAGAAAGAAAGAAAGAAAGAAAGAAAGAAAGAAAGAAAGAAGGAAGGAAGGAAGGAAGGAAGGAAGGAAGGAAGGAAGAAAGAAAGAGAAAGTTAGCAAAATATTTGAATAGACATTTCACCAAAGAAGATATAAAAGTGGCTAGACATAAAAGTGGCAGGGAAGGAAAGAAGGAAGGAAGGAAGGAAGGAAGGAAGGAAGGAAGGAAGGAAGGAAGGAAGGAAGGCTGAGCAAAATATTTGAATAGACATTTCAACAAAGAAGATATAAAAGTGGCTAGTAGGAACCTAAAAAAAAATCTGGACATCATTAGTCATTAGGAAAATGCAAACTAAAGCCAGAATAAGATATCACACTTCATATGCACTGGAATGGTTATGTAAAAAAGATAATGGAGACTGAAAGAGGAGGATCTCAGGTTCTCAGCCAGCCTCAGCAACTTAGTGACACCCTGTTTCAAAATAAAAGAATAAAACAGGGCTGGGGGTGTCTCTTGGAGGTAGAATGCCCCTGGGTTCCATTCCCAGTAATACACACACACACACACAAACACACACACACACACACACACACACACACACACACACGACAGATAATAATAAATGTTGGTGAGAATGTAAAGAAACTGGAGGCCTTATAATTTGCTGGTGTGTATAACATTTTACATGGAAAATTAAAAAATCATTGGATAGTATACATTCCATTGTTACACAGTAACTCCACTCCTAGGTATTTGTCTACCTAAAAGAAATAAAACTATGTCAACACATAGATTTGCACAAAAATGACTTTAACAACATTGTTCACAATATCCCCAAAAGTAGAACATCCCAAATACCCATCACTGAGTAAACAAAAAATAGTACATTCATACAATGAAATATTATTCAGCAATAAAAAGGAACAAAATATTGACACATGCTAAAACACAGGTGAACCTCAAAACGATGAAGCTCAATACAAGAAATCAGAAGCAAACTACGCCACGTGGTCTGAGTATATTTATTTATCATCTCAACACAAGCAGATTTCTGGAGACAGAAAGCATATCTGTGGTGAACTAAAGCTGAGGGTGGGAGTGGAGATAGACTGCAAATGGGTTTGAGGAATCTTTCTATGATGATGGAAATGCTATAAAACTGAATTGTATGATGTTTGCATAACTCTAGATACTGACTTAAATGTATTTCAGTTGTACTCTTAAGATCAAGTGAATTTTATAATTTTATATGCAAATGATACTTCAAAAAAACTTAAAAAAACTGACAACCAACAAAAGCAATCTACTCAGCATTGGAAATCCTTTCTCCAAGCAACATTCTACCTTTAAAAATGTACGTTCTCTTTAGTTTTATTCTTGTTTGTACATTATAACAATGCATCATATTGAGGTTTAGTGTGATAAGAGACATACATGCACATAGCACCCTGTACATTTTTCTTCTGAAAGTAAGAACCTTACAAATGGACAATAAACATGAGCTTTGTTCCCAAATAACAAAAGGCAATGTGGAGTTAATTCCAATTTCCTTAGAAAATATTATTGGCCCTACCTGCCCTAAGTGCTTAAGCAGCCACATTGATTATACAATTGCTTAAAGATTTAAAAGAAATTGACCAGTTGGGAAAAAAAAGTACACAGAATTGTAGACAGCAGTTAAATTGTAACTTAAAATTTGTAATTGAGTGTTAATGATGCACTTTTCTTCTCTCTACTTTTTCTTACTTTTAATCCTCTGTGACCCAGTGTAGGGCAGAAAACCCAAATGTTAAAATGGGAATAGTTTAAGTAATCTTTTTTTATCAACTTGATTGATGGTTAACAAAAGCGATGATAGCAGTCTTTTGATTGCAATTCATGGGGTAAGAAGGCATAACATCTCACTTCTAGCTGATAAATGCATTTAACCTAAACAACACAAGGCAGTCACAAAAAAAAAAGATGAAACATATTCATAAAAGAACATAGGAGCCGGGCGTGGTGGCGCACGCTTGTAATCCCAGTACTTTGGGAGACAGAGACCGGAGGATCCGGGTTCATGGCCAGCCTCAGCTCTCTCGCTCTCTCTCTCCCTGTCTCTCTCTCTCTCTCTCTCTCTCTCTTTCTCTCTCTCTCTCTCTCTCTCTCTCTCTCCTTAGTGAGGCCCTCCGCAACTTCGTGAGACCCGGTTTCAAAATAAAGTATAAAAAAATAGGGCCGGGGGCGTAGCACGGAGGTAGAACGCCCCTGGGTTCAATCCCCGGTACCGCAAAAAAAAAAAAAAAAGAACATAGGAATGTGGCAGAAATGTGTCTCTCTCTTAAATCATGTC
>PVJS01015000.1:0-39510 GCA_004027185.1 Glis glis | reverse complement strand
GTGAATTGTGCAGCTATAAACATAGACACACATGCATTGGTCTGGTAGTTTGGTTTCTGGTCTTTTGGGTAGATGCCTAGAAGTGGTATTGCTGGGTCGTATGGTAGGTTCATTCCCATTCTTCTGAGAATCCTCCACACTGTTTTCCAAAGTGGTTGCACTAATTTGCACTCCCACCAGCAGTGTATTAGAGTTCCTGTTTCTCCACATCCTCGCCAACATTTGTTGTTGTTTGTGTTTTTAATGTTTGCCATTCTTATTGGGGTTAGGTGATATCTCAGGGTAGTTTTGATTTGCATCTCCCTGACTGCTAATGATGTTGAACATTTTTTCATACATTTATGGGCCATTTGTATTTCTTCTTCTGTGAAATGTCTATTTAGTTCACTTGCCCATTTTTTGATTGGGTTATTCACTTTTTTAGTGGTGATTTTTTTAAGCTCTCTGTATATTCTAGATATTAGTCCTCTATCAGAGGGGTAGCTGGCAAAAATCTCCCATGCTCTTGGATAGGCAGAATTAATATCATCAAAATGGCCATTCTTCCAAAACTGATCTACAGATTCAACGCAATACCCATTAAACTACCAAAGTCATTCTTCACTGACATAGAAAAATCTGTCCTTAAATTCATTTGGAACAACAGAAAACCCAGAATAGCCAAAGTAGTTCTCAGCAGCAAGAATCACGCAGGAGGCATCACAATACCTGACTTCAAACTATACTACAAAGCCATAGTAAGAAAGGTTTATTTATCTCACCATTTTTTGTTTGTTTTACTAGGGATGGAACCCAGGGGCTTTCTACTTGTGAGCTACACCCCCAGCCCTACTTTTTATTCTTTATTTTGAAACAGAGTCTTACTAAGTTGTGGAAGACCTTGCTAAATTGCTGAAGCTGGCCACAAGCCTGTGATCCTCCTGTCTCAGTCTCCCGAGTACTGGGATTACAGGCATGCACCCCCACACTCGGCTTATCTCATTTTGGAGGCTAAAAGTTCAGACAGCATGATGTGATGCTGGCTGCACTGCCCTAGGGGCCTCTGGGCTGTGTCCATCATGGCCGATGGCAGGAGTGTATTGGAGAGGGAGAGTACATGTGTTAAGACAGGAGGCCAGAGTGGCTGGAGGGGCCAGGCTTGCTGGCTACTTATGTATATATGTATGTATGTATGTATGTATTAATTTATTTACTTAGTGGTACTGGGGGTTGAACCCCGGGGCTGTTCTACCTCTGAGCTACACCCCAGCCTATTTTATTTTGAGACAGAGTCTCACTCAGTTGCCGAGGGCCTTGCTAAGCTGCTGAGACTGGCCTTGCACCTGCAATCCTCCTGTCTCAGCCTCCCAAGACTGGAATTACAGGCGTGCGACACTACGCCCATCTCAGGCTTGCTCTTTTATAACAACCCTCTCCCAAGAACTAGCCAGGGTCCCATGAGAATGACAACAGTTCCTTCTGAAAACAGTGCCCCGGTGACCTCCCACTAGGCTCCACCTCTTAAAGGTTCCGCTGCTTACCATCGCCACACTGGGAATGAGGCTGCCAATACATGACCTTTGGAGGGTAAACTCAAAGCCGGTCTGAACCATAGCGGTGGGATAGCCAAGGGTAAAAAGCAGTGACTACAGCAACACTTAGATCCTATGTCGGTCTCGAAAATTCATTCAAGATCGACCTTAGATCTAACTATAAAAGCTAAAACTACAAAATGTTCAAATGAAACCTGAGAAAATATTTACATTCTTAGTAAAAGATTCCTTAGATATATACCACAAGCATAATCTGTAAAGGAAGAAAATTGATATTTGGCTTCAACATTAGAAACTTACTTTTCAAAAGATATTACTAAAGTGAAACTCCAGGTCACAGAGAAAATAGTTGGAAACCATCCATCTTGCAAAGGACTTAGATCCAGAATATATAAACAATTCTTATAACTCAACAATACAACCAACAGCCCAATTTTTCAAAAGGCAAAGAATATATACGATTGATTAATAAAAACATAAACGATGCCCAGCCTCCTTGGTTATTAGGGGGTGAGAAGTTAAACCACGGTGAGATAGCAGTATACCCTCTGAAATCCGAAAGACCGGCCACACCCGGGGATGCTGAGGACAGAGAGAGACTGGAGCCCTGTGGATTGCCAGTGAGTGAAAACGGCACAGCCACTTGGAAAGCAGTGTGACATGTTGTTACAAAGCGCAGCGTGTCTTCCCATGCCACGCAGCAGTGCTGTGGGTGTCTGAGATGCAAAGACTCGCCTGTGAAAAGCAGTGTGACGTGTTCTTCAAAGCCGGGCGTGTCTTCCCATGTGATGCAGCAGTGCTGCGGGTATCAGACGCAGACTCGCCTGTGAAAAGCAGTGTGACGTGTTCTTATAAAGCTGAGCGTGTCTTCCCATGTGATGCACAGTGCTGCGGGTATCAGACGCACAGACTCGCCTGTGAAAAGCAGTGTGACGTGTTCTTCAAAGTCGAGCATGTCTTCCCATGTGATGCACAGTGCTGCAGGTGTCTGACGCAGAGACTCGCCTGTGAATGTTCCCAGCAGTATCACTGTCAGAACCTGGAACAAGGCAGACATTCGTGAGTCTAGATGCAGGAACGAGATGCTGTCTGTCCACACAATGGAAGACTAGCTGGCCATCAGAAGCAACTACAGAGGGCGGTGGGTTTGTTTTACAACCGGACTGTGGTGGTATTTGCATACCTTGATAAATTTACTAATAACATGAAACTACACTTAAAATGGGTGAATTTTATGGTATATAAATTGTACTTGAGTAAATCTATGTTTGTAAAAGTTCATCTCTATGTTCATTTATAGAAAATGAAGACACATGAGTATTAAAAATGTGGTTATTTATAGTTGGGGGATTATAGGTAGTTTTTATTTCCTTTTTATATTGTTTCTATTTTTCTTTTTTTTTGTTTCTGTTTTTCAAATATCCTGTAATGAGTATGTTTACTCTTAACTAAAAATGATAAATGAAAAGTAAAATTGTCTTTTAGAAGTGTTGGGAAGCAAATTTTCGCTTCAAAAATAATATTGAAGAAGTAGGAAAGACTTTAATTTTTTACATAAAGTTAATATTAGGGCTGCTTAACTTCTCATGGGTCATATTCTGCCAATTTGATATAATTTGATTTTTTTCTCTCTCTAGCGTATGTCTGCCTCCTATCAAGAAGCTAAAAGTCTATTGAAATCCTACTTACAGCAGCATGGCTATGGCTCCTGGATTGTGAAATCTCCCTGTATAGAGCAGTTTAGTATGTGAATTAGACAATCCATTGTCATATTAAAAACCTCTTATTTTTTGGCGTGTTTTGACTGGTAAAATAATTTGGGTTTTCAACTTTCAAAATCAGAGTCTTGCAGTAGTAGTGTCCAGATGTTGCTAAGAATTTATATTCTTGTCAACTTACATGGAAACATTAGGGGGTGGTTACCTTCTTTTATAAGAACTACCTGAATCAATGTGTGGACATTTTGCATTTATATTTCCAGATATAAAGCCATTACCCTTTTTGTAGTTTAAAAGAATTCATATTCTCAGGTTTTGTTTTAAATCTATACATAGAGCTACGGTATTCAACATCATGTATCTCACTCGAGTTTTTTAATGGAAGCCACAAATAAAAATAATTCATATTTATTGACTAATTCAGCAGGCATGTTAGCACCTGGTATTTGCCACTCACCATGCCAGATGATGGTAAAAATCAGTAACTGAGCCGCCGGGCGTGGTGGCACACGCTTGTAATCCTAGTACTTGGGAGGCTGAAACAGGAGGATTGCAGGTTCGAGGACAGCCTCAGCAATTTAGTGAGGCTCTCAGCAACCTAGTGAGAGACCCTGTTTCCAAATAAAAAGTAAAATTGGTCTGGGGGTGTAGCTCAGAGGTAGAATGCCTCTGGGTTCAATTCCCAGTACCACACACACAAAAAAAATCAGTAACTAAGATATCTCTCAGATCAAAGGAGCTCATGAATACAAACTGCACATATAATTGCAGGAGAATGTTAATCAAGTTAGGAAATAGTTTGATAAATTATTATGATTAATAAAGGATTTTCCTATATCTTTAAGATTATCCATTTTCAAGTGTCCTATAGAATCTATTTATGCCAATAATCCTTTATAATTCAGATTACTGGAATTTCTAATTTATAAGTAAATAAAAGCCTGATTGGCTTTATGCTTGTTTACATAGCAAATAGATGAAAAGGGAAAGTTTAACTACTCAGAAGTTAAGATAGTCGTCCCATACTGTAGATTCTTCACCTAGTCCTTGCTCTTTACCAGAGCTTCTCAGTGGTTCTCAGGGTTGCCTCCTCTTAGCTTGCACCTCTACTAGTTTATTGAGTCCCTCACGCCCCCACATGGATTACTGTAATCTCTGATAATATCTGATAATACTAAAGTTGGTTGCTTTGCTTTGTTGTCTATTCTAAATGTATGGTAGGGTTTGCTATTTCTTTTTCTTTGGTACTAGGGATTGAACCCAGGGGTGTTCTACCTCTGAGCTACACCCCCAGCCCTACTTTATTTTTTTATTTGGAAACAGGGTCTCGCTAAATTGCTGAGGCTGGCTTTGAACCTGTGATCCTCCTGTCTCAGCCTCCCAAGTACTGGGATTGCAAGTGTGTGCCGCCATGCCTGGCTCAGGTTTGCTGTTCTAAAAGTCTGGTTGGGATGAACAGTGAAGTCATTCTGGAAAGACATACTTTGGTCTTTCAGTGATTTGACTCTATACTTTTTAATACTGGATTGAACCATGGGAAGTTCACGTATTTTGTAGATTAAAACAGATAAGATATGGGCATTTTCATATGGTTCAACATAAATATATTAATTTCATTTCAGTCAATTACGTATTTATTGAATTTTTCTCCAACTAGTATTTCTTTGTTAAGTAAATAGATAAATAAAACAGCCTCTTTACTAGGCTGTTTCCTTTTATGACAGACTTCCAGCCTTTATTTCTATTATTTTTCTTCTCCTTGATAGTAAATTTGCCTTTGAAAATACAGTATCTCTGAGCCTGGCATGGTGGCGCATGCCTGTAATCCCAAAACTTGGGAGACTGGGACAGGAGGATTGCAGGTTCAAGGCCAGCCTTAGCAACTTAGTGAGACCCTGTTTCAAAATAAGAATAAAAGGGACTGGGCATGTAGCTGGGAAGTAGAACGCCCCCGTGTCTGATCCCCAACACACACACACACACACACACACACACACACACACACACACAATTCACTGACATATGGAAAAGCCCCAAATAGTTAATATTAAAGTTCTGCCTAATCAGTAAATAGTCCTGAGTTAGACACTGCCATGAGAATCAGTTAAAAAAAAAAAAAACCTCTTTGAGGTGATGATAAATATACCCAGACAGAATCTGGTAAGTACTGTTATTCAACACATAGTCACCGACTCCCTATGAACTCGTGCACATATTATACACTAATACTACATATAGTACTACTTATCACAAGTGACATTTTGGTTTAGAGAAAAGAAAGATGACATATAGGTAGGGATATCAAGACAGACTTTTTGAAGGATAAACAAGATGGCATCTAATAGCGAGCAGGGGGCGGATGTGGACCCTAGCACTGAGCTTTGTGATTCTGGTAAATGGTCTCCGCTCAGGTCTCCATCTTTCAAGTGTGACGTTCCTGCCAGTGGTTTTCGTTCTCTGTCGGGGTGGGGGTGATGGGGAGGACTCCAGGCTGCCTTATCAAAGCTGCTGTATTGTACTTTTTTCATGTTATGTGTTGAAGTTCTACAAGATAGTTTGCTTGAAGAAAAACTTCTAAATTCAGAATAAAACTTCCACTTCTAAAATTGTTCAAAAACCACTAAAGAGCCAGGCGCAGTGGAGCATGCCTGTAATCCCAGTACTTGGGAGGCTTAGACCAAAGGATCACAGGTTCAAGGACAGCCTCAGCAACATGGAGAGAGACTCAGGAAACTAGTGAGACCCTGTTAAAAATAAAAAGTAAAATAGGACTGAAGGTGTCGCTCAGAGGTAGAATGCCCCTGCGTTCAATCCCCAGCACCACAAAAAACAAAACACTAGAGTACTTGAGTCTACATTTAAGGGGTTTTTTTTTTTTTTTTGTGTGTGTGTGTGTGTGTGTGTGCGTGTGTGTAGTATCAGAGATTGAGCCCAGGATCGTTCTACCTCTGAGCTATACCCCCAGCCCTCTTTTTATTTTTTGTTTTGAAACACCATCTCACTAGGCTGCTAAGCCTTGCTAAGTTGTGAGGCTGTCCTCGAACCTGTGATCCTCCTGTCTCAGCCTCCCAAGTGCTAGGATTACAGGCATGTGCCACCAGGCCCAGCTTTTAATTCCTCTTTTAGCTTTGAGACTCCGCTATCTGAGGCAAGCACTGATGACAGTGAAGGGGCAGATGTTTCCCCTCATGTGGAACTAGGGCTCCGGACAGGGGGAGAGCCCCCGTGGAGTGATGGAGGGCCTCAGGGAGGGAAGGCGGGTGGGAGGAGGGGTCTGATAGGAAACATTTCAATGGACACCACATACATGCACACAATTAATGCCAGTCTCAGTACGGAGCGCGCGGGGCTCACCGAGTGCTGTGTGCGCATCGCTCTCTGCATCTGTTGCTCTGAGCTTTGTCATGATGTGTGATTACTAATGCATCAATTAGAAAGGAAACGAGAGAATGCAATGAAGCAAAGATTAGAGAGGAAATGTGAGAGGCTAGAATGTAGATCACTGGGTAGAAAAATTAAGAGTTGAATCTAGCAGATGTTCTCCGTTTGGTACTCAGAAGAGAAACCTTAGAGGATTTTAGGTAGGGAAATGGCATACATTAAAATAGCATCCTGCCTCACTTTGTTTACTTACGCAAATTTTGAACATACAAAAGTAGAAAATAGTGAATGATTCCCCAGGTGCCCATCACCCAGCTCCAATCACCATGAAAACATGAATGATCTTATTTCATGTATACCTCCCCAAACTGGATTGTTAGAGCAAATGCCAGACATGTTATTTCATCTGAAAAAGTCTTTGATATGTGTATCTGTAAGAGATACGGACTCTAGTACAACACACACACACGCACACCACACACACACACGTATTTCACCACAATTCAAAGCACGCCTTAAAAAATGAATAGTAACTTTCCGAAATGTTAGGTAGGTTCTTTGAATCAGGATGAAAATTACATTTTCACATTGGGATTTGTATGGTAAATATCTGTTAATCTGTAGATTCCTCACTTTTTTCCTTTCTAATTGTGCCCCCAAAATTGAGTCTTTTGTGGAGTTTCCCATAATCTGTTTTGCTTCTTATATCTCCACGATGCCATTTAACAGGTTCCTCTGTCTGTTTCCTGAAGCCAGTATTAAATCTGGAGGCTCTCAAGTTCATGTGAGGCTTTTAGCAAGAAGACTTCCTGGACAGTACTGTGAACTTTGAGGAGAAGGCACCAGAGCGGGGTTGCCTTTCAGTTTGCGATGATAGCACCCATTGATGATTGATAGCACCCATTGATGATTGATAGCACCCATTGATGATTGATAGCACCCATTGATGATTGATAGCACCCATTGATGATCCTTGCCATTATTTCACCAGGGGATGCAAATGATACTGTGTTCTTCTTAAAGAGATATGCCCTCAGAGATAAGTGAGATCACATGGGACATAGTCGGTACAGAAAGAGCTGACTGGCTTTTCTGAGTGTGTGTGTGTGTGTGTACCGTTGTTTGAACCCAGAGGCATTCTACCTTTGAGCCACATCCTCAGTCCTTTTATTTTTTTTTATTTTGAAACAGGCTCTCACTAATTTGCTGAGGACCTAGCAAAGTTGCTGAGGTTGTCCTCAAACCTTCGATCCTCCTGTCTCAGCCTCCCAATTACTGGCATTATAGGCATGTGCCACCACACCCGGCTCTTTCCTTACATTTTTGAAATAATTAGTTGGTTTCCTGTCATCCTTTGAAACTGACCAGTGATTTTTTTAAAGATTCAACAAAATTACCTTTATTCCCACATCTGAAAACAATTCTGCAAATTCTCAGTGAAGCTTAACTGTAGTCACAGACCTTAAATATTCACATTCTTTTCTATGTCATACTGAAAATAAGTTCACTAGCTGGGCATGGTGGCACATGCTTGTAATTCCAGTACTTGGGAGGCTGAGACAGGAGGATCTCAGGTTCAAGGCCAGCCTCAGCAACTTAGTGAGGCTCTCCGCAACTTAGTGAGACCCTGTTTCCAAATAAAAAAATAAAATACGTCTAGAGGTGTAGCCTGGAGGTAGAGGCCCCTGGCTTCTATCCTCAGTACCACAAAAAGAAAGTTCACTACTTTTCTGGGTATTCTTTATAAAATCTTATTAAACTCTCTCCAATTATACAGTAGCACAACCACCCTCTGTCATTTCACACGATAGCTCTGTAGAGGTTCCACATCTAAATTGCTGAGAACAAAACCCTTCCCTCCCTCACCTTGCACTCTTCTGAATTCTATACTAGTCCTTAGATTATGTACCACTGTAAAAGTATCACTATCAAAATTACCATGTTATGGATACGATGTCACGCTAATCTTGAACTTATTCTGTGGTAAACCTTTGAGCTATTGAGTATTTTTCAATGAGTTGGATTCAACTTCTGTTGAAATGAAAACTGTCTTAATTTTTCCTGTGTATATGAACTATTTTTGTTGCAAAGCCACTGATATGTGAACAATTGTAATTTTACTCAAGTACGTTGTTGTAGAGTTTAATTGTGTGCTCTACTTTTATTTAGCAGTTAACTAATTTGCTAGTAGCTTATAATTTTTTTTTTTTTTTTGCGGTACTGGGGATTGAACCCAGGGGCGTTCTACCTCCGCACCACACCCCTGGCCCTATTTTCTATGCTTTATTTTGAAACCGGGTCTCACAAAGTTGCGGAGGGCCTCACTAAGGAGAGAGAGAGAGAGAGAGAGAGAGAGAGAGAGAAAGAGAGAGAGAGCGCGCATGCGCGCGAATGCCCGTGCATGCGCGCTGAAGCTGGCCACGAACCCGGATCCTCCAGTCTCCGCCTCCCAAAGTACTGGGATTACAAGCGTGCACCACCACGCCCAGCTATAATTTTTAAGATAATTGATTATTGTTTTGCCAGTGTTATTTGAATTTGGGAACTGGGAGCCTCTTTCTAGGGACTTTACCTAGCTAGCATGTCCATATTTGTTCTCATCTTGCATAACTTTAGTAATCTTTGTCAGTGATGTTTTTCAGTATCATGAATTCACGATTTTAAACATATTTGTATTTCAATCCATTACAATTAATATTCACATTGATAATCAAATTGTTCTGACCTTTGGTTGGTAGGGACCTTTTATTAAACATCTTTCAGTATTATTCTCATAGGATGTTTCTGATGCTATCTTAATATCATTTTGTATATTTTTTCTTTTTTTTCTTTGCGGTACTGGGGATCGAACCCAGGGGCATTCTACCTCTGAGCTACGTCCCCAGCCCTATTTTTTTTCTTTATTTGAAACAGGGTCTCACAAAGTTGCGGAGGGCCTCACTAAGTAGCTGAGGTCTCAGCCTCCCAAGAACTGGGATTACAAGTGTGTGTTACCACATCCGGCTTTATTTTATTTTCTATATGTTGCTAATATGTAGATGTGTAATTTATTTTTATATTCACCTGATAGCCAGTGACCTTCCTAAATCAATTCTAATAGCCATTCAGATTTTCTTCAAAGTCAGATGTGAATAATGACAGGCTTATTTCTTCTGTCCTTATCTTTACCTTCTGATTTTTGTTGTTGTTGTTGTTGTTGTTGTTACTGGGGATTGAACCCAGGAGCATTCTACCTCCAGGCTGTCCCAGCCCTGAATGCCACCTTTGGTGACTTGCATTCATTTCTGCCAGCAGTATAAGAAGCTTTCTTCCGATTTTTAGGGATTATATGATCAGCCTTCATTATAGATCTCTTGGGGTCAAAATACTTTTATTAGCACTCTGTCCTGTCGTGTATTGTGGTGACTACCTCCGCTTTGTTTTATTATTTATTTGTTTGTTTACTTATTATTTTGTGGTACTGGGGATTGGGCCCGGGAGCATTCTATCTCCAAGCTATGTCCCCAGACCTATTTCATTTTTATTTGGAAACAGGGTCTCACTAAGTTGCAGAGGGCCTCACTATATTTCTGAGGCTGGCCATGAACCTGCGATCCTCCTGTCTCAGCCTCTCAAGTACTCGGATTACAAGCATACACCACCACACTTGGCTGTATTTTTTTTAAATATTTTGTGTGCATGGTACTAGGGATTGAACCCAGGGGCATTCTATCTCTGAGCTACACTCCCCACCCAATTTTTATTATTTTTTATCTTTGAAACAGGGTCTCGCTAGGTTGCTGAGTCTTGCTACTTGCTAAGGCTGTCCTTGAACCTGCAGTCCTCCTGTCCCAGCCTTCCAAGTACTGAGATTAAAAGCATGTGCCACCATGCCCTGCTCCCAAATATGTTTTTAATTGGACACTCATAACTTGCCCCCTTGGTTCTCTGGGGGATAAGAGGAATCTGGGTGGTAATCACAGTTCTTATAACTGTTGTTGCTGTTGCAACTTGGTATGTCAACCGTTTGCTCTTATAACACCTTGCCCTCCATCTGCGTTCATCCCATACTGTCATCGATGATCAGTTGAGTAATCGGGATGCTACTACAGCCCGTAGATTCCCATGTCCTGTTATCACTCTGTTCCTTGAATATATGAACAACCTAGTTCTAGAATCCCATTTTGAGTGTCTAATTTCTGAGCTTTTATGGTATAATTTACTGTATCTGAGTCCTAGCAGGAAATAGATTTCATACTCAGAAGGAGGATTTAATAAAGAGGTGATTTGCAAAACTTTAATTGAGGCACAAAGGATCTGCAAGGGGTAGTACCTGCACCCTAAGCTGCTCAAAGCAGAAGAGTCGGCATCGCTAAGCTGGAAAGAAGTCGGGGGAGAGAGCATTAGCGCCCAGCAGGAAAAGTGAACAAGCCCCACCGTAGAGAAGCCAGGTTCTGTGGTCAAGAGGCAGAGCCATCCATAGGCTACTCCAGAAAGAGTCAGGGGAAACCTCCTGCCCGGGCTCCCCAGGGGCAGATCCCAGTGCAACCCAGAGGGGAGGGAAGCCAGTGATGGAGGCCATATAGACAAGCCTCCTGAGGATGAAGAACAAAGAGTAAGATGTTGGGGAGTGGAAAGAGGGGCACACCGTTCTGTGTAGAGTGCTATGGTTAGGGTATGGTTTGTCCCCCAAAGGTTCATGTGCTATAAGTTTGACCCCTGGCCGTGGTGTTAAGATAGTGGTATATTTAGGAGGTGGGAGAGAGTCAGGTTCTGGGGACTCCACCCCTATGAATGAATTAATGCTGTCACAAGAGAGTAGGTTAGATCTTGTGGGACTGGATTCATTTCCAGAGCGACGGGTTGTTACAAGTGAGCCTGGAATTTCTGCCATATCTCGCTTCTGTATACACAGCCATCACTGTGATGCCGTCTGCCACGAGGCCCGCAGCAGAGGCCATCAGACACAGCACACTCTTGCACACACGAGGCCCTCACTGGAGCCATGAGACACTCACAGCACACTCTTGAGCACCCAAAGTATACACCAATGAAGCTGCCTTTCTGTATAAAGTCCAGCAGCAGTAACACAAAACAGACTGAGACAAAGAGTTTCAAGAATCTTCCTGTTTGGTGCTTTGTTTAAATTTCAGGAAAAGGAAAATATTATAGCCTGATAAGAAGGGTTTTTGTTTTGTTGCTTTTTTTCTAGACCAGAACTAGGGATCTAATGAGCTCTTGAGAGGACACTGCAAGGTTCTGGAGAGCGCCATGTCTCTATTCTGCCTGCCTCTCCAGGGGAATGGTCTTTGTAAGCATCTTAGCCATCGTAGATTTCACATGAGTAGGTCAGAAATATTTTAATGTTTTACTCCATGCTGTTCCCCCAAATAACAAACATCTGGGCTTATTTGTATTCACCAAATTTATTAAATACTTTTATTAACTAATCTACATAGATAATATATTTAACAATTCAATATAATAATAAATACTTTGGATAAATAATTTAAACGAAACCATTTTAGAGCCCTTAGGGCTTACAAAAAGAATCTTAAAAGATCCATATTTATAATCTATGAAGACTAAGATAATAGTTACAAAAGGTAGCAAACCATACATCCAAAATAAATATAACTGTTAAATATTTAAATAAATAGAAAGTGTGATGTGTTTTAAACAGGAGGCACGTAATTATCAAGTGAGTTTTGAGATGGCGCTTTGGCAAAAGGTAATCCATCTGCCCAGAAATCCTACAATGGTGGCCGTCTCGTCATCGTAGTCACACGTGAATGTTGATTCAGATCCCTACAAAAGAAAATTTAATGTTTTGAGCTTCGAGTAGTTCACCTTATATATCATTATTTTCAACTGAAGCCTTATAAGTTTATGGCCTTTATTTTTGAGCTTGTTAAACATATTAATCATTCACATTTTCTTGAAATGATCGATATGATATTCCAAAATTATATATTTTGCTATGATGGCAGATAATAGAAACATGCAAGCTAAGATTTTTTTTTGTTATTGTTAATTCTCCAGACAATGAACACAAGGTTTTTTCCCCCTGAATTGGGTTCAAGTAAATATTTGAATTAAAACAGTTCAGCGGGGTGTGGTGGCACACGCTTGTAATCCTGGTACTTGGGAGACTGAGACAGGAGGATCACAGGTTTGTGGTCAGCCTCAGCAAGTATTGAGACTCTCATTAACCTAGTGAGACCCTGTTTCAAAATAAAAATAATAAAATAGGTCTGGGAATGTAGCTTGGAAGTAGAATGACCCTGGGTTAAATCCCCAGTACCACAAATAAGTAAGTAAATAAATACAGTTCAAGATAAATGTTTTGTTAAATACTGTTTATAAAGTTGTTTGATCTCTTTTCCTCTGGGTATGGCCCTACATCTCTATTGATATAGGTTATATTGATATCGGTTATATGTAGGTTATATCTATATGATGTAGATATATACGTATTACATGTTCTTGTTTCCTAAACCTTAATTAAAAATACCCTATTATTCTACTTAATGAATCTCCTCATATTTCCCCCAAATCAGGATAGAACTGGCCCAGAGTAAGTTAGGATATTTGGGCAAAATTTGTGTGTAGAACATCTTCATAAACAGACATAGCACCCCAGCCCACCCTAATGTCAGTACAGGTGAATGTCCCATCTTTTAAATGTCTATAAACATTGGAAATTTTTTTCTGTGGATTGACCTTTTGGAAATTAACCTCCTCTGCTGAAAGGAGCTATTTCAACTCTGTCTCTAGCTGACAAGCTAAGAAGGAATTATTTTAATGTATAGTGAGATATACAGGATGGCTTTTTTCACATTTGAAGTAATTCCTTGTAAACCAAATGAGACAGAGTATTCCCTTTAAATAAATCTTCCCTTTGAGTAAACTTGTAATATTTTATATCCTCTTACACATAATTATTTAAATATTGTAATCTCTTGGGTTTAACATTTTTATTAACTGTATTAAATGTATGGCTTTTGAAACAAGGTTTCTATTTTCACATAATTTTACCTTAAATTTGTATCATAAGTTTAGAAGCAACTTCTTAACATAGATAAGGAACTGGCTCTATCAATGTCTCTATGACATTGATCTCAGTGTGTTTTTAATAAAATTTAAACTGAAGCAGTTCACTGATAAAATGACTGGGAACAACTACTGTTACATACTTTCAGGAACGTGCTTCTGCTGCTGTCATTAAAATTATGCTGTTTACTTATGATACCCATGAACTCATCAATTTTGTTCTTGGCAGATAGGATGAGAAAAGAGAGCCGTGAATGTCTTTGACATCACCTGAATCACTTCCTTCATGCTTCCTGTGCATTTAGAAATACTCAAGGCCCTGAAAGTGGGCCTCTAAATCAGGAGATAATCATCTAGTCCTTTGTTCATTTTAACGGCTGCTAAGACAATTCTCTTATATTTAGTTCTTTCACCAATGATAGAAAAACCCCATCTGAGAAGCCTTTCAAGTGATCAGTATTGGTGATTCTGGTCAATGGTCAGAAGGAATTAAAAATAGGTAATGGATCTGTCAGCTTTCTGTGAGAGTCGGCCAGTGTTTCCCTCTGTTCCGGTTCTGTGCTCATACGAGAGGCTCTGGAGTGCTATGTGGGCTTGTCCGTGAGAGGATGCTGGGTGGAACCTTCCAACTTATCCTGCCCAGCTCCATAGTGTGTCAGTGCGTCACCTAACAGTGACCGTGACTGGTATTCATGGCGGACTTCAAATGCTGGCTAATGAAAGGCATGGCTACTGCACAAATACCAAAAATTAAGTGCTGTACTTTAAAATTCCATTTAAAAATCCTATTCATTTATTCTGTTTCCAGGAGAGCCAACAAAGCAATGCCTCACCTTTAGTTTCAGAACTGTTATATTGATGTTGCTGATGAAATCCTTGGTCTCTGTCAAGCGAAAGTTTGGGCTTTCAGCTAAATTTAGCACTTCCTCCAGAGGTTTGAGTTCTTCTTCTAGGCACTGAAGATGCTTCAATTCTGTGGCCTAGAATAACAATACAAATAATTATCAGCTCAGTTTACACCATACCAAAGTCAGAACCAGAAGCTAATCGCCAACTTGTCTTATTGAGAGTAGCAGTATCTGCTTTTTACCATTCTCCCTCTTCTCAGTGCTGCTGAGAACAGGATGGACCAGTATTATTTACATTATAAAACTGGAAAAAGGGCTCAGCTACTTGTGTTAGTTCACAACTGAGTCACGTGTTTCAGCTTCATTAGGCTTTGTACAAACATTTCTGCGTCCAAATGCAAATCGAAGATGTAAGCTAACTGCTTTTCCAGACTGCGTAGAAACCTTTAGGACCAGAGCAGTCAGAATGTGGCAGGATCGGAATCATAGGAGAGGATTCTAATATTTGATAATCTAAGAGCTGAGAATCACAGAATGTTAAGGGACAGGAATCCTTGAATGCCCTCTGTTACAGTTCCAAAATTTTAAATATTAGGTTATTGTGGCCATATAGTAATGAGCCTCAACATAGACAGAGAAAGACACATTTCACTGCACCTTAAATTTTTACTTTTTCATCATCATTACATTAAGATGCATTTTTACCAACATCATTCTCAGTGCTACATGTGGGGGGGAGGCGGGGGGGAGGCGGGGGGGAGGGACACCAAGAGCTGTGTGCATGTATGTTAACACCAAACTGATACTCATTGTGAAGTGAGACTACAATGCACCAATAAAAACATAAAAAAAAAAGATGCATTTTTAAAAAATCATTTGTTCCAACCAAATAAAATGTCACAATATTTAGATGGGATTTTTGGATAGGCCTCCTGATATAGATAGATATATAAATAGAAATAGATAATGTTTCATACATCAATGATAAATTATAATTTCCATAAGCATTCTATAAAGTATTTTCTCCTAAATAAGGCCCTTTAAGTTCACAACCACATTTTGAGGTAAGCAGTATAGCAGTATAATACTGTTACCTCTGTCTTACAAATAAGGAAACTAAATCTCAGAATTTGTTTCTTCCCAAGGTCACATGAGTAGGTAAAGTTAGGATGATATGATAATTCTTTTTCATTATATCATAGCATCCTTTGAATGAAATTTTTTATTAATTCCAAAAATTGCATATGGAATGGAGGTTAAATGGACAAATGAGTGGAGTTTATCACAGTTTTGGTTTTGAATAATAATCCGAACTATCATTTAGAAACTTAGATTTCACGGAATTCTGCCAGCCGTACGCACATCATCTTGTTATGCAACAATCTTTAGAGAGTAAGTTGGGACCAGACAACACACATCTCTGGATATGTCCGTGTACTGCCCTACCGAGCTGCTAATACAAGTTCCACAGACTCAAGGCTTGACTCTTTGGTATGAGCAATTTGGAGCTGTTTCCTTCAGAAAACAGTCTAGTGTCTTTTTAATCTAGTGTCTTTTTAATCAAAGTTATGTGGCTCTGACTAAACCAGGGGATCATCTATAAGCTCTCTCCTTTTCCTCTTTGAATAGAGTAGTTTGAAGCAGAATTCCCTTGATTTAATAGAGGTGGCTCAGCAAGATTGCATCTTTGTCCCTTAAACCCATGTTTTCCTTTTCTGGGCTTGGGTTTACCCAGGGACAAGCCCTTTCTGGCACCAAAGTTTTGCCCATTCTCTGCCAACTTGCACAAATGCTAGGCAACTTTGCACCCCTGATGTAGCTCGAGTAGCTGGGGTGACCCACCACTTATCATACAACTATCTAAATCCCCAAACAACCAAATGAAGCTCTTAATCTTGGGGGGGAGTCATATAGTATTATAAGTCTCTAGTTCTACTGGTTTAAAAAAAAAGGATATAAATCCAAAGTTTTACTTTCTAGTTCCCAGTAAGAATTTAGTCTTCACCACCACTAATATAGCTCATGCTTACATGGTGTTTAACACTTGCCAGATACTGTTCTGATCCTCACAAAACCCTAAGTATATACAGTCATCATTCATGTAAGTAGACAAGAAACTGACTCAAAAAGGAAGTAGATAACTTGCCTAAGGTCATGAAAGCTGAACATGGCAGAGCTGGAATTTCACCTCAGGTAATCTGGCCCCAGAGCCTGTGCTAGTAGTTACTGTGCTATGCTGCCTCTTAAAGATAGACTCTTAGGAACCTTTCCTAAAACAATAAATAATTTTTTAAGTAAATCAATTTTGATGTTTTACATGCTACAATAATATAATCAAATATCTCTAGAGTTTTGCATTTTTAAATAAAACAATCAACATGTCTTCTTCTTAAATTATCCCAGCAACGAAGTTAGAATATTATTTTTGTGTTTTCTCCCAATTCCCTCTCCTGCAACACACAAGTGCATACAAAAAAATATAGACAAGACCACTTTGACAGAAGTGCCATTATCAAACTTAGTTTTTTTAAGAAAGATATTGAAGTTACTCATTTTTTCCCTCAGATGAGGTACTGTTAATCCAATCAGTGTCCAGATTTTCATATTACTTTGAATTTTCTTAAAACATAATTGGACATAGAAGATTGTACTTACATTTTTGGGCACGTAAAATTTAAATTTGAGCATCGTGGAGCGTCTGGGATTCCTGTCACTCTAAGAAAGAATAACACGTTATTAAAAAAATGAACTCCAGCAAGAAAAATTCAATAATCATTTTAGTAGTGAAGGGGATTCACTTACTTCGACTCCTTCCAGCAGCGCCTGCAGGTCCAGCAGTAACTGCTCCAGCTGCTGCCGGGTTTCCTTTGCAGAGCCTGACGTAGGCGCACTGTGTGCGAAGAGTGCAAGAGTTAGTGCGACACAACCCAAGAGCTGCACCTTGTGCATCGTGGCAGAGCTTGCGGTTCCTGTGCGTAGTGATTGGAGAGGGCGATAGGGAGCTCTCGACCAAGAGAAGCAATTTATACTGTTAATTCTGGAAAAATAGTATGGGGGTGTCACCATGTTTTACATATTACACATTTTTTCAAAGGCTCTACCTGTGTGGCAGAAAGCATTACCTTTGTTTTTCCTCTTCTGATGAGTCTTTGGAATTTCTTTAAACCCCCATACACTGACTGACTGGATGGAGGTGAAATCCCTCTTGGTTACACTAGCCCACACTTAGGTAGCAGTTTTAATTCATACAACTAACGCCTTCTGGATGAAACACTTTTTCCCTTTTTGTGTAAGGGGGTGGAGATACAAAAGCAACTCATGAAAATTTTCTCTTTGTCATAAAACTCCGCTGAACATGTCAGCAGCCTGCTGTGGTGGACAGGCGCACAAGGAAGCAGACGAGAAGAATAAACTTAGATTTGTTGATTAGACAGGAAGAATATTGGTTTCCTGTTTCAGGATGGTTTTACCTTTTCATCTACACAAGGAGCTAATTGCATACAATGTGATAAATGACTCCTTAAACAGTTAGCTAGAACAATATTAAGACTAGGGGACACAGAATGCTTAGTGAATTTGAGGTACTGTTGATGCTGTTTTAACATTTCTGTATCTGGTTAAACATCTTAATATCTATTCTTTCTTTTCTCGTGTGTGTGTGTGTGTGTGTGTGTGTGTGTGTGTGTTTGTGGTGGTGCTGGGGATTAAACCCAGGGGCGTTTTGCCTCTGAGCTATACCCCCAGCCCTATTTTATTTTTTAAACAGGGTCTTGCTAAGTTTCAGGGCCTCCTGAATTTTCTGAGGCTGGCCTCGAACCTGCAATCCTCCTGTCTCAGCCTCCCAAGTACTACGATTATAGCTGTGTGCCACCATGCCCAGCTTATTCTTTCTTTTTAAGAGAATGATGTTTAACAAATGCTCAGAAAAAGATTAGCGTCCATGGATACTGATGCTAGGTTCATAACAGACTATAGGTGTCATACTGGAACCAACCCACGTTTCTAGTTTTATGTTTTCACCTCTTTAGTAGGTTTGTATTTATCCTCTCAAGCACCCAGGACATTATGGGTATAACAATAATAGTTATGAAATATGACTAGATCAGTATTTTTTCAGTTGTAGTCTGGGTAGGATACTTAGGATATGTATTCATTCATTTGTCCTCAATATAATGCACTAACTGACTGAAGGATGGTCTCAGTATGTACTTTTAATTTAACCTGGGAGAACTGAGTATCTTTCTCAAAGAGCTTGCCTATAACATTCCATTTGTACTGCCTTATTTGTAGGTAGTTTAAACACATTTATCTAGCATCCAGAATGCCCTCAGGCACATAGAAAGGGAGGGAGAAGGGGGGCAGGCACAGAGTCTAGTTGGAGCTTTACAGCAAACCTATGAAGTGGTGGCTTTCATTTTGCAGATTAGAAAATTGAGCTTTGGAGAAGTTTAGTATTTTGTTCTCAGTCACTCAGCCCTAGCCAGGAATGGGAAGAAAATGGATCTGAAATCGGAATGTCTGACTGCAAAATCCACTCTCATTTGTATTCTTCCTCAACCCGATGTAAATAGGAAAGACATACACCTAGACAGATGTTATCCTAGGTAAAAGGTGAGTGTGGCCTCAAGAGAGAAGGGTGTAAAGAATTTTGAAGAATGAGAAATTATTTTAAACTGAATGTTGGCAATGAGGAGGAGGGTGGGAAAACAGGAAAGGTTAGCATTCTAAGGTTGCAGTCTCTTACAAAGAACAGAGGTGTGGTCAGCAACACTTATCTATGCATTAGACAAGACTAGAATATAAAACAGCTTCATAAAATCTTTAAATGAGCTGGGCATGGTGGTGCATGCTTGTAATCCTAGTACTTGGGAGGCTGAGACAGGAGGATCTCAGGTTCAAGGCCAGCCTCAGCAACTTAGTGAGGCCCTCCACAACTTAGTTAGACCCTGTTTCAAAATAAAGAATAAAAAATAGGGCTGGGGGTGTAGCTCGGAGGTAGAATGCCCCTGGGTTCAATCCTCAGTACCACACACAAAAAAAAGTTTAAAATCTTTAAATGAGCATCACAGTTCTTTGGGGTGGGGAAAAAAGTGGGGAAGAAAGCAGTTTAAGGTCAAATCTCATGGTCTTTTCTTTTTGTGACCTAAATATTCAAAATGCCTCTGTAGCTTTCAAATAGGAACAGCAGCACTGTTGTGCGGGGAGGGCTGCCTGGCGGTCCTGTCGCCTTCCCTGCTCCGCTTTCGCCTCTGTCCGGCCTCCAGGGGCTCATCCCAGCACCCTTGGCTCAGCCCTCTACCCTTCCAGCATGGAAGGATTCGGGCCCACACATTTTCCTGTGCGGGGGCCTTTCCAGTGAGGCCTTTGATGTTCTCACAGTCTTGGTATTTCTACTTCTCCAGCTGTTTCCATTAGAGAGTGGGTCAGCCTGACTCCATTACTGGGACCCTGTAGACAACGGAGTTCCCGAACTTCTAGCTGATCCCTGTTATTCTGTAATGGGTACAATTACAGAAGTTGACCTCATAATTTCTTTCTTGAGATTCTTGGGGAGAAAGTGACCGCCCACTGTGGCATACTTTCCATTTTTAATGTGTCTGACACCTCCTCTGGATTTTCTGGCTGTAGTGGTGATAAAATCAGTAGTAGACAGCTAACTACCACATGTGCTATACCCACCACCACGCAAAATTTTACTACTCAAGCTATTTTGTTTGCTTAGCATTGTTTGTGACACAGCCTTTCAGAGTTGAGCAGCCCAAGTCTTTAAAAAAGGGCAGCCCAGTCCCCATAGCCGCCTACTGAAGAAGCCAGTCTGTTGCTCTCCATCGTTCATCCATCAAAGCTGTCTTTCAAGGACTCCACCTCCCACAAGCATTTCTTCTTTCTCACCTTCTCTCACAGTTTTGTAGACCTTTAACTGTTGTGGAGCTTGGTGCCCGTGTTAACGCATCTCTTTGAGTTTGAGATGCGTTAATACGGCATCTTTGAGTTTGGAGGCCTTTGAGTTTGGTGGTTTCAATTCACCTCTCTCCCTTTGAAATGAGGACATACTGTTGGATAGTCTGCATACCATCCAGAGAGAATTCAGCTAGGGGCACTATTTTTCCTGAGAAAATCTAAATTTCCTGAGTCCGGTTGGTACCTAGACTGATGGATCCTCCAAAATATGACGGCTCTTCTATAAATAGGTCTCCATCGTGTGTGCTCTTCTTACGCATGGTAAACTGTAATGAGGTTCATAACCTTTTGGGGTGGCAGATTGATTACTTCCTTGGTATTTTTAATTTTGCAAAGTGTTTTCAAATTTATTATCTCATTGATTCAGACTTTACCGATAGGAAATTTGATATCTGCAGAGATTAAGCAACTTACCCACGATCATGTTTTTAATTAGTGGTGACGTTAGAGCAAAACCTTTCCTGACCCTCATAATCGTATCTATTTCCAGTGTGAAATAGTGGTGCCAACTTTGAGGCTCATCCGGCTACACAGAGGGAGCTGGATTGGGCGCCTCCTGCTCCGTCTCGCTTCTCTGTCAGGGATCCTGATGAGTCAGGAAGGCACCGTTCGCCTCCCCCTGAGCAGCACTTGGTCTAACCAGCACCCTAGGATTTCTAAGAACTTAGAGCCGCCGAATCACAGAGTAGCTACAAAAGCGAGGTTTTCTCTTGTTTTCGAATCTCTCTCTGGGTCTTTTAAAAAAGACTAGAGCACTTGATGGTTGCTAACATTTCTCAGGTCTGAGGTTAGAAAACGACGGAATGCACTGTGGGCTCGGGCCCCGCGTGCCCTTGGGAGTCCAGAGTGCCCAGGCTGACCCTGCAGCACTGCACTGGGAGCTGCCTGCGTTGGAGCCAAGGGACACCTGCTCCTTAACTTAGGCGAGAACGGAGCGCTTCCAGACCTTTGGAGTCTATTTATCATGTGAATATGAGGCCCTTGTGACCAGTCACACGAGTCACACAGCAGTTACTAGGGGTAGGATGTAATTATCTTCTGACTGTAACAGTAATAGATTTGCAGAGGACTTCAAGTTTATAAAGCCCCTTCACATCCGTTTATCTCATCTCACATCTGCTAATCATTCACTATGAAAGAGTTAGAGTTTTCTTTAACTTTTTTCTCTTTATGCATTAAGAATTACAGACAGTATCAGCTTTCTCTTCTGCCAAGATGAATGCGTTCATTAAAATCATGTGAAAGTAAAGCTATTATTCAGTCATTTAAGCTCATCTACCTCGAGTTTTTCCTACCCGACCTCTCTTTCTTTCTTTCTTTCTTTCTTTCTTTCTTTCTTTCTTTCTTTCTTTCTTTCTTTTCTTTCTTTCCTTTCTTTCTTTCTTTCTTTCTTTTCTTTCTTTCTTTCTTTCTTTCTTTTCTTTCTTTCTTTCTTTCTTTTTCTTTCTTTCTCTTTCTTTTCTTTTCTTTTCTTTTCTTTTCTTTTCTTTTCTTTTCTTTTCTTTCTTTCTTGCAGTACTGGGGATTGAACCCAGGGGCATTCTACCTCTGAGCTACACCCCCAGCCCTATTTTTTATTCTTTATTTAGAAACAGGGTCTCACTAAGTTGTGGAGTGCCTCACAAAGTAGCTGAGGCTGGCCATGAACCTGCGATCCTCCTGTCTCAGCCTCCCAAGTACTAGGATTACAAGCGTGCGCCACCATGCCCATCTCCAACCTTGTTTCTAAGTTCTCTGTTTAAGTTTGTTCTTTCTCTTCTATAGTGGCTTTGGGTTCCCCATAGACAGAGACCATTGCTCCTAAATAATATATTTTAAAAAAATATTCTGGCCTGATTGTTTGCTTTAAAATTTATAAAATTATTGTTTAATTACAAAATAATATTTATTCTAGAAATTTTGAGAAATAAAAAGAAGCTTAAAAATAAAAAAAAGCTGGGTTTGTAATCCTAGTACTTAGTAGGCTGAAACAGGAGGATTGCAGGTTCGAGGACAGCCTCAGCAAATAGACTATCAATAGCCTAGTGAGACCCTGTTTCAAAATAAAAATAAAATAGGGCTGGGGGTGTAGCTCAGAGGTAGAATGCCCATGGGTTCATCCCCAGTACCACAAAAAAAAAACAAAAATCAACTGTAATCTTACCAAGCTAGAGATAACCATTGTTCACACATTTTACTTCACACTTATGCAGATCAAAGCAAATTTTTATGTATTGATTTATTTTGTGTGTGCTACTGAAGATTGAACCCAGGGATGTTCTTAACAGTCCTTTTGTTAATTTAATTTTTTGTTTTGAAACAGGGTCTCGGTAGGTCCCCAAGAGTCTTGCTACTTGCTGAGGCTGGCCTTGAACCTGTGATCCTCCTGTCTCAGCCTCCCAAGTACTGGGGTTACAGGTGTACGCTGCCACGCCAGCTAAGGCAAAATTTTTTATAGAAGATAGTAATGCTAGAGAAGAGGAAAAAAATCAAGCAAATCAACGCATCTATCAGGACCCACTCATGCACCCCACGAAGTGGTGATGAGCCAGCCTCTGCAGTCAGGGTGCATCTGCAGCCCCTGTTAGAGGGAAGAGGCGAAGCTCCCCATCACCTCGTGGGAACTACTCTGCACCGAGAAAGCCTCCAGCAGGGGTTAGTTAGGTGGCTAACTTTAGAGTTGACATACTGCCTACTTTTCTTATTTTTCAATAGTTGTGTTGTTCTACTCTATTCTAAACTTCACGAAGGCAGGGGTTTGTTATTCTGCCTATTTCTATCTCAGGGCCTTTCACAGTACCCGGTACATAGTTGTCATCCAATAAGTTTGCATATGCTATTGTACAGAAGTAGGACTCTTTCTGAGCACCATGGGAAGCTATTGATGGGCTTTTGTGTGTGTGTGTGTGTGTGTGTGTGTGTGTGTGGTACTGGGGTGGAATCCAGGGACCTTCTACCTCCAGGCTACACTCCCAGCCCTATTTTATTTTTTATTTAGAAACAGGGTCTCGCTAAGTTGCTGAGATCCTCACTAAGTTGCTGAGTCTGACTTCGAAATTGAGATCCTCCTGTCTCAGCCTCCCACGTGCTGGAATTACAGGAGTGCGCCACTACGCCTGGCTTATTGATGGACTTTATAGTCACATTTTATAGATTCCTCTAGTGGTGTTATAGAGGGGAAATTGGAGGGCCTCAACAGTGGGGTGGCTTCCTTTCCTCATATTAAAAGTTCATAGAAACACTCTATTTGGAGTCTGAACCCAGCTTAGGAAGATAATATATGATTTGTTTGAACAATCCTTTGAATACTTAAATAGAGGATAAAGTCTGCGGTTTATATGACAACTTGTGGCATGAGGTTCAGCATTCCATCTGTGTACAAATTTATCATTTTCTTGTATTTAGAACGAAGCAATGCTGTTGTATACTGTGGAATTAGCGAGAGTGTTAAAAATTTTACTACGGGAAGAGTAAGAAGAGAAACATCTGTGCAGTAGTCCACCTGATATTCTCCTGATATTCTGACACAAAACTATTTTATCATGAAATTCCTATTTATCAAGGAGATTGCTCTCTTTTTTCCTTATTAAGGACAAAAAGTACCCCTCGCTAGAGATCTTTTTACAGTCTTCTGCATGGAAAGAGTTTGTACATTTCAGGAAGAGAGCCTGAATTCTATGACTACAGAAGACAGTGTCCTCTGAACAGACAGACTTTTGAGAAACTCAGAATCTTATAAACCAAAACTTCCTTTTGTATTTTAATAGTTGATTTCTACTGTCTACAGTCAAGTGTGTGTGTCGTGTTTTTCTTTTGGTATTTATCTATATTCCAAAATGAAAACCCGAGCTGTCCATGGAACTCTCCCATCTTGACGCTCCCTCGTGATTAAATAATATGCTTGTAGTTTTCTCTCTGTGATTATGCTCCATATTTCCAGAAAAAAAATGATGTGTTATTATACTGGGATAAATAGGGTATTTGTTTCAAATTAGTTATGTAAATTTGTACTTTCCATTAATCTACATATTGCTGATTTATGGCCAAAAAAGAACTGAAAGAGCTGTTGTTTGTGATCAAATAGCTGAGTGTCCAGTTTTGTCGCCTCTTCTCTTTTTTCTTTTTGTACTGGTGAATGAAGCCAGGGGCATTCTGCCTCCGAGCTACACCCCAACCCCTTTTTATTTTTTTGTTTGGAAACAGGGCCTGCTAGGGTGCTGAGAGTCTCACTAAATTGCTGAGGCTATCCTCAAACCTGCAATCTTCCTATTTCAGCCTCCCAAGTACTGGGATTACAGATGTGCACCACCATGCTCAGCTATCCGCCTCCTTTTATAAAAGCTTCTCTTGCCCTTGAGTTCTCTAAAGATGGATATTTGAAACAAGAAAATTTCCTCTATTTTCCTTCCAAGCTGGCTTTGAATAAAACCTCCTTTCCTGCCAATTTGGCTCCAAGTATTTGGAATATGAGCTGTAGAGGCCAGCCTCTTGCTCTGCCAGTAACAGTTCTGCCCAGGAACAGGATTATAGGTAGTGCCGCTGCATCCCGCTCTTCTGTGGACGTTAAATCATCTCTAGTTCACTTATACTACCTACCACAATGTTGATTCTGTATGAATAGTTGTTATACTACACTGTGTAGGGAATGGTGATAAGGAAAATGTCTGCCCCTTTGCAGTACAAATGCAACATTTTTCTAAATTTTTATCCATATTTGATTTGATCCATGGGTCCAGAACCCACAGATATGGAATGTCCACTATATTGCTTTCTAAAACACTTAGACTTCTGGGCTACTTGTTTTGGCCAGTTTCTTGGGCTAATAGTCAAAGTTAGGGATATTGTGTAGGAAATCTTTATGAGTTCTAGCAGCAGGCCTCTCTGTTCTAGACAGTCCTCTTGTTCCCCATCCTCTTGTCCCCATTTTAAAGATCTTATCCTTGAAGCATTGTTAAGCAATAGCCTG
Organism: Glis glis; assembly: GCA_004027185.1. NCBI lineage: Eukaryota > Metazoa > Chordata > Mammalia > Rodentia > Gliridae > Glis > Glis glis. The sequence goes on along the minus strand of PVJS01015000.1, from coordinate 14,093 downwards.
GGATCAAGTCACCCTTAATCTACTTCCTAAAGCCAGACTGGATCAGATGGGATCCACTTCCTAAAGCCAGACCGGGCAAGAAGAATGGCGAGTGGGAGGTGCTGGGAAGAAGCATGCTTAGCAGCTGTCTTTGTTTTTCAAGCAACTGAGCCCAAAACCATTGGACTCTCAGCAAACCTGGATGGTAGACCAGAGGCAGAACAGGATTCTCTTAGAAAAGAGCTCTAGTTCCTTCTTCCTTTGCTATCAGACGAGCTCCCCTAGGCCCAGCTTCTCTCTCTCTCTCTCTCTCTCTCTCTCTCTCTCTCTCTCTCTCTCATATGGGGATTTACTAGGGCATCAGGAGAAAGCTGACCCGCTCTAACATTTCAGAATTCTTCTGTCATTTCCCTGAATGTTACAGCTTCAGTAGGCATATATGTGTCTACTGAGGTACATAGTTTTACCAACTGTTTCCCAACCAAGTTTCTAGAACCTCCCAATCCAGAGGAATGCTTGTCGCCATCAACCTCATCTTCTCCACTCAACCAAGTCCACGTCACATTTTAGGGTTAAGGCCTGATAGCACCTCCGTTTCAGGTACCAAATTTTGTGTCAAATCAAATACTCCCCTTCCATAAGTGGTAGAAATCTTGCTTTGAATGGTTGATTCCTAGAATTTTCCACTTAATATTTTCAGACCAGAGTTGATGGTGGGTAACTGAAAGAGCAGAGGGTGAAACCCACAAAACCAGCAACGACCAAGCATCTAGAGAGAGAGCTAGCTGGATTCGCTATCAGTTAGGAGGCGTTCAAGATTGAAAGCAGTATGGCCCCACTCGAGTGGCTTAAAAGAGTTTTATTTATGATCACGGAAGAAATCTGAGCATATGTATTTGTGTTGGCTTAACAGCTTGACAATATCAAGGTTAGTGTCTGTGATTTCAGCCTTCATGTATGTGTGTGTATAATATGTTACCTTGTAGTCACAAAATGGTTGCTTCAATTCCGGCGCTATCTATCTCTATGTATCTATGTGTCTTTCTATCTATCTCTCTATATATTATTTACTTATTTATTTATTTTTGGTACTATGGATTGAACCCAGGGCTATTCTACCTCTGAGCTTTACCCCCAGCTCTATTTTATTTTTATTTTGAAACAGGGTCTCGCTAGGTTGCTGAGAGTCTCGCTACATTGCCAAGGCTGTTCTTGAACTTGCGATCCTCCTGTCTCAGCCTCCCAAGTACTGGGATTACAGGTGTGCACCACCATGTCTGGCTTACCATTTATCTTTTAATCAGGAAGAAGGAGAAAGAATGGTTCTACTTACATGTTATCAGCCAGAACTAATGTCCCATGAGCTCTCATAGGTAGATGCCTATGGAGCCCGGGTCTGGGTAAACCAAATACAGTGTGTGTGCTCTGCAATACACACTGGATAAACAGGAAAACACAGGCAGGCCAGTGCGGAGTAATTTACTTTCTTCCAGAAGCTAGAAATGAGTTTATGAGTGTCGACTGATGAGTTTAGTGGAGTCGACTGTGCTGTCCATGGGCGGCCCCTGCAGCCCTGAAGCTCTCAGCCCACTCCCTTGGTTGGGAGTCCAGTTGGTTTGGGGAAGTGAGTCATGTAGGGGCTGCAGGAAGCTTTGGTTGACCTGGTTTCCTGCGGCCCCACAGAGCCCACGTGATCTCTTCTCGTAACTTTCACAGCGTCCAGTGTAAAGACTCGGGTGCGTTTCCTCCCCCGTCCGTCCAGTGGCCTTGGCTGTTCTAGGATTGGTGATCCCTGACGGTCCTCTGTGGAGAGGACTTGGCCTTCCTCTCGAGCCTCAAGAGCTGTCCCCTTCTTTGTGTCAGCCTTCTTCAGTCTTGTCACCTCTACAGCTCACTGACTAGTGAGCGTGAGGAGACGGCAGTAGAGGGCACATGGCAAGGGGACTTCAGCTTGGCTTTGTGACCTGCTTTGTTCCCATCGCTTCTAGAATCTGGATGCAGAATAGTGCACACCTAAAGGGCCTCCCCTGGCCTCCAGGCCTCCCAGCTAGCCCTTCTCCGCACAAGGAAGAGACTAAAGCCCCTGGATGTGTCAGACATCTGAAATCCCAGAGCTGCTAGGAGCCATGGGCAAATGGGAGGTGACTGCTCCTGGTACCTCCCATCGCCTTCTCTTCTCCGCCAGAACAGAGCAGCACCGCTCTCCACACGAACCCCCTTCGGAGTCTGCTTCTGCCATGCTCCCACAAAACCCCACCTGCCCACTCAGACGCGAGTGGTTCTGTTCAAAGGCAAACAGAAATGGCAAGTCCGATTTCTGAGTCTGGAGAGCGGGCTAACGGTGCTTCACGATGGATCTTGAGGGGGAGCGGCACGTACTTTCAGTTTTTGATGAGATATGGTGTCCAGGTAGAAACTCAGCACTGGAGATACATTCTTCAGGAGATCCACGCACAGCCCCTAAGAACACGGGGGTCCCGCCGCAGTGTGGATCGAGTAGCAGGACGGCTCCGAGCCTCAGAAGCTAGGCGGCTCAGCCTTTCACACGCGCCAGGACTCCCTGTGCTCCACTCCTCTGAAACCTGAAACATTTTAGGCTGAGGCCAAGAGGACTGAGTTTAGAGTAGACCTGGCTCGCATGGAAGGAAGGATTCCTATGATGCCGTCTGCAGTCCAGGGCTGGGCATGCGTGCTGTGTGCCGTGCTGAGAACCAGCCCTGGGTTTTCTAGATCCTTCAGCAACAGTCTCAGTCCTGGGAGATGCAGACACCCTCAACAGGCTACCAACTGCTCAGGAGTGAGTCACAGCTCCAAAGAGGAAAGGAAAAGGGAGCCGTGCAAGTCGCTTAGCTTACGTCGCTCTCTCCAGAAAGAGCTGACCAGATTCGTTCAGGAAGGGCACCTCTGGAGGGATCCCTCGTGCCCAGCCATGAAGTTCAGAGTTTTTGTTTGTAAGGTGATGTGGATTTTTTTTTTCAGTACTGGGGACTGAAACCAGGGGCGTTCTACTTCTGAGCTACACCCCCGGCCCTATTTTTATACTTTATTTTGAAACCAGGTCTCACGAAGTTGCAGAGGGCCTCACTAAGTAGCTGAGGCTGGCCGTGAACCCGGATCCTCCTGTCTCAGCCTCCCAAGTACTGGGATTACAAGCGTGCGCCACCATGCCCGGCTTGGATTTTTTTCCTGATTAAACAGTACTGCATGTTCATTGCACAAACTTTAGGAAGCAGAAAAAATTCTAAAAAGACAAAAAGTCCTCTATAGTCCCATATGCCCAACAATAATCACTCCTAAAATGTGAAGTATTTTCTCCAGTTCCCACGCCCCCTCCCCTGAGGTGTGCTCATGCCCCGTACAGAAGTGGGATGGTAACCATGTATACAATTCACCCAGTTATCTATTTTATATCACTAGATAACATCCTTACCCAATAGTACCTCTGTTCAATAATATAATATAGGAGCTTCACAAGGAGTCATTTTCTTATAGCATCTGTTTTGTCTAATTCTCTTTATTCCTATTCAGGGTTCGTTAATCAATTTTCTCATCCTCAGGGATATAGAACAGGGATTTTATTTCCAACTGAAATAGTAGGAAAGCAAGCAAGTCAGAGATCAAGGAGAGGAGCGACTGGGTTCATTCACCCACAGAGCTTAAGCAAACAAATAAGCAACAGTCGTACAAACTGTCCTGTCCAGGTGCCAGGTACCCTCTGAGGCCACATGGTCTTTGTGTGTGCTTGTGTGTGGGGGGGTACTGGGGCTTGAACCCAGGGGCATTCTGCCTCGGAGCTACACCCCAGCCGCTGCCGCCTCCTCCTCCTCCTCCTTCTCCTCCTTCTTACTATTATTATTATCATTATTATTATTTGATACAGGTCTCACTAAGTTATTAAGGGCCTCACTACATGGCTAAGGCTTGTCTTGAATCTGTGACCACCTGTCTCAGCCTCCCAAATACAGGGATTACAGGCATATATCACCACACCGGCTCTCATGGTCTTGTTTGTTTTTATGGTACTAGGGATTGAACCCAGAGGCATTCTATCTCCAAGCTACACCCCCAGGCCTTTTTTTTTTATTTTTTGTTTTGAAACAGGGTCTTGCTAGATTGCCAAGTGTCTCGATAAGTTGCTGAGAGTGGTCTTGAAACTGTAATTCTCCTGTCTCAGCCTCCCAAATACTGGGATTATAGCTGTGTACCACCATGCCCAGCTCCCACATAGTCCTCTTATAAGGACACCAGTCATAGGATTTAGAACTCACCCTAATCCAATATGACTTTATTTGTTTATTTATTTGTGTGTGTGTGTGTGTATGTGTGTGTGTGTGTGTGTGTGTGTGTGTCTAGGGATTGGACCCAGGGGCATTCTACCTCCAAGCTACATCCCCAGCCCTACTTTATTTTTGTTTTGAAACAGGGTCTCGCTAGGTTGATGAAAGTCTTACTATTTGCTGAGGCTGTCCTTGAACCTACGATCTTCCTGTCTCAGCCTCCCAAGTACTGGGATTACAAGTGTGCACTACCATGCCCGGCTTGACTTTATGTGAACTAATTACACCTGCAAATACCCTATTTCAAATAAGGTCACATGCACAGGTACCAGGAGTTGGGATTTCAATATATTATTTTAGTGCCCATGGTTCAACCCCTGGCAAGTTTATGGTTTAGATCTGGGGCAGTCCCAGCCCCCTGTGTTCAAGGCTTGGTCCTCAGCTGCGGTGCTACTGGGAGGTGGTGAGTCCTCTGGAAGGTGTGGCTCAGTGGAAGGAAGTTAGTTCCTCCTGGGGGCACACCCTCGAAGGGGGCATGGAGGCCTGGCTCCCTCCTTTCTCTCTCTTCGCTTCCCAGGTGCCACAAAACCAGCAGACGGCTCTGCCACATACTTCCTGCTCAAAGCCACGGGCCCAAGTGACCATGGATGAAACTTTTGACACTCTGAGTCAACATAAACCTTTCCTGTTTGCCTCTGGTATCTTGTCACAGTGATGGGACGCTAACTAACGCATCAAGTGTCTGCTGGTTTCTGGCAGTTCTTGTCAACATTAGATTCTGAAGACCTGCGCTTACTTGAAACACTCCAGCAGAGTATGATAGTGGTTTTATGGGTTGTGTTCCATGCCGATGGCCGTGCATGTCCCACTGGTGAAATGGCCCTTGAGTCATCTTGTGGTGGCCCCTCCCTCGAGGAAGGCTTCTTGGCTGCGCCGGCACGGCTGGCGGTGTGCCTGGAGCGGAGTGGTACGCAGGCTTTCAGAGGCTGTGCGGTGTGGGAGACTGACACAAAGGCCGCACACCCTCTTACAAGTTGCTGAACACGTGTGGGTTACCTAAGGAAGTTCATCCTTACACCGACACGCGGGACGCCAGGAGCACTGAGCCCAGACACCCTCCTGGACCCTGCGGCTACTCAGACCTCAAGGACAGCCACGCCTGCCGCCTCTGCCTGGCACTGGAGTTTTCTTCAGTCGTAGGTGTCGCTGCTGCCTACAGAAGCGACCCTCCATCGTGGAGTCCCGGCTGCCTCTCTGTGCGTCCATGGCCCCTGCTGCCCGCCGAGTTCCCCTTCTATTTGTCAGGCTCCTCATCCCCCTGGCGTCTGCTTCCCGCCTGCTCCGCGCCTCTCAGCTTCTGTCCTTGCTGCCGGATGCTGGTACTGATGGTGAGCGCCCTGCATCCCAACGCCCCAAGATTATGTGGGCCATCCTCGCCCAGCTGAGCACAGCGCTAGTGAAGTGGCACTCAAACAGCCTCGGGGGTGGGGACCAGTCTACTGATGGTGGTCTTGGACTTCGGTGGCTCTGCCTGCTTGCAGTCCACTGTAACGTGGTGGTGGGCCTGTGTAGGTAGCTACGGCAGCTCAGCCTTACAGACCTCACTTAGAACACGGTGGCCACACTCCGAGGCTTTCCCAGAGGAGTCGGTGTGATTGGCAGGATCCTGCATGGCCCGTGTTTAGCACTTCACTCCCCTCGCGAATAATTCCGCCACCATGTCTGGCCTATTTTTTATTTTTATCTTGAAAGAAGGTCTCACAAGGTTGATGAGAGAGTCTCATTACTTGCTGAGGCTGTCCTCCAACCTGTGATCCTCCTGTTTCAGCCTCCCAGATACTGGGATTACAAGCATGTGCCATCACGCCAGGCTTATTAAAAGTTTTTGTTTTGTGTTCTTTTGTTTTTAAATTCCTGCTTTGGGAGATTGGGTGTGGTGGTGTATGCTTTTAATCCCAGTACTTGGGAGGCTGAGGCAGGAGGATTGCATGTTCGAGGACAGCGTCAGCAAATAGTGAGACTTTGATCAACCTAGCGAGACCCTGTTTCAAAAATAAAAGTAAAATAGGGCTGGGGGTGTAGCTTGGAGGTAGAATGCCCCTGGGTTCAAACCCCAGTGCCACACACACAAAAGAAAATTCCTGCTTTGGTGGAAAATAAATCGGTTTATCCTGCCTAATAAGCAACTCTTCCCAAAGGCTGGCTTATCCATGTGGTTGGAAACTTGGCGCGGGGAGCAGCCTACCATTGGAAGCTTGAGCCAGCAACTGACAGATTGCAAAAGTTTGAATTTTTCTAGGATGCCTACCTCCAAATGAAATGTAAACTGAAATTATCCAGGCTTCCTCCGAGTATCAGATGAAGGCAAATGAGTTAAGAGACTCTCCCTGGGTAGAAATGCTCCCCACCCACTTCTGTGGTATTTGGGGCCACTCAGGAGCGTGGCCCTATCAGATGACTGCGTACGTCAGCGACAACACCTCACAGCCTCTGAGTTTCCTCCCCAATGTTCTGAATTGTTCTGGAAACAAGATAACAGTGTGGTTCTGGCAATTTTCCTGAGTGATCTTTAGGGTTGTCCCATGTGGTTGATTTGATCTGTGGAGCTGCTGTGCTGTGGGTAATTTTGAAACTGGGGTTCACTTCTCTTTCTGCCCTGGGTGACTACATTCAGATACTGGATCAAGGGGCAGCACGGGGCTTTGCCTGAGGGACCTGGAAAGGGTTGTATGCGCTTGTGCGCATGCTCTCTCTCTAGATCAATCCATCAATCTATCTTCTATAGATCTATCTATCTATCATCTAGCTAGCTAGCTAGCTATCGAGAGAGAGTTTTATAGAGAGAGAGGTCTAGCCTTTCCTTCAGGACCACTGGTTACCTTCATATCTGATATCTTCTATATCTTCTTCCTATTCTTCACTTAGATAAAAGAAATAAGATAAACAGAATCTCCAGAAAATCTCAATAAAAAGACAAAAAATATATTTATTTATACACACACATGCAGTGTGTGTATACACATGCATATATGTATGTATTTACATGAAGAGACACAAGCAAGTTGTTTACTAGAACATTAATAGTGATTATTTTCTAAATTATGTGATTTGGATTGTTTTTTGGTACTGAGGATTGAACCCAGGGCATTCTACCTCTGAGCCACAATCCCAGTCCTTTGTAGTTTTTATTTTGAAACAGAGTGTCACTAAGTTCCTGAGGGCCTTGCTAAGTTGCTGAGGCTGGCCTTGAACCTGCGATCCTCCTGTCTCAGTCTCCCAAGAGAGGTTATACTTTATATCTTTCTATATTTTTTAAAATTGTTGACATAAGCAGTATTATTACCTGTATAAAAAACAATGCAAACTGTTTTATTTTTGTGGGAAAAACAGTGTTAGCCTTCCTTTCAGGGCCACTGGTTATCTTCATATCTGATACTCTTCTGTTTCTTCTTCCTATTCTTCACTTAGAAAGAAGAGAAGGCCTGGCGTGGTGGCGCGCACTTGTAATCCCAGTAATTGGGAGGCTGAGACAGGAGGATCACAGGTTTGCGGCCAGTCTCAGCTACTTAGTGAGGCACTCCACAACTTAGTGAGACCTTGTTTCAAAATAAAGAATAAAAAAATAGGGCTGGGGGTGTAGCTGGGGGGTAGAATGCCCCTGGGTTCCATCCCCAGTACCCCCCCACACAAAGACAAAAGAGATAAATAGAATCTCCTAAACATCTCAACAAAAAGACAAAAAATAATCAAAACAGCTCTTTTAAAGGTAAAATATCATACTGGTTTAAATCATCACAAAGAAGCTGGGCGTGGTGGCTCAGGCTTGTAATCCTAGTACTTGGGAGGCTGAGACAGGAGGATCCAGGTGTGGTGGCTCAGGCTTGTAATCCTAGTACTTGGGAGGCTGAGACAGGAGGATCCGGGTTCGCGGCCAGCTTCAGCTACTTAGTGAGGCCCTCTGCAACTTAGTGAGACCCTGTTTCAAAAAATAAAGAATAGCCGGGCGTGGTGGCGCACGCTTGTAATCCCAGTACTTGGGAGGCGGAGACTGGAGGATCCGGGTTTGCGGCCAGCCTCAGCTACTTAGTGAGGCCCTCCGCAACTTCGTGAGACCCGGTTTCAAAAATAAAGTATAAAAAATAGGGCCGGGGGTGTAGCTCGGAGGTAGAATGCCCCTGGGTTCAATCCCCGGTACTGCAAAAAAAAAAAAAAAGAAAAAGAAAGAATAAAAAATAGGGCTGCAAGGCCTGCCCCGTGCATCCTTCTGGCCTCGGGCTCAGCCTTCGGAATGACTGAACGTGTGCACGGCTGCCTCTCTCCAGGTCTTAGTCCATCTTGCTGCTATAGCAGGATACCTGAGACTGGAATCCAGGGGCGTTCTACCGCCGAGCCACACCCCCAGCCCATTTTATTTTTCATTTTGAAACAGGGTCTCACTAGGTTGGTGAGAGTCTCACTACTTGCTAAGGCTGCCCTCTAACCTGCGATTCTCCCGTCTCAGCCTCCCAAGTACTGAGATTACAGGCATGCGCCGCCATGCCCGGCTTGAGACTGGGTGATTTATAAAGAACAGAAATGTATTTCTCCCAGTTTTGGAGGCCACGAATCCAAGATCGAGGCACCAGCAGGTTCCGTGTCTAGAGAAGGTCCAGTCTCTGCTTCTAAGATGGCGCCTCTACACTGAGTCCTCCGGAGGGGAGGGACGCTGTGTTGTCACATGCAGAAGAGGGAAGGCAAAGAGTAGCACGCTCCCTCCATCGAGCCCTGTTAGCACAGCATAAACGCAGCGCGTAACCCCTGGGAGTGGGGTGAGACCATAGCACTCCTTAAAGCCCGGTGCGGCCCACTTGGGCCTGGGCAGCAAGCGCCTGGGTCCCGCAGCAGCCAGAGCAAGAGGCCCTGCTACCTGGCGCTTGCTATCCATCGAGACTGGCGTTTTTGAACTGAGTAGGCACTTGGCTTTCTCAGAAACCACGTGGACCAGGCTCACGCCGGTGCTCTAGACGGAGTTACTAGACTCGCCCATGACTTGCAGTGCGGCTGAAGGTAGAGCTGTGACCGCTTTTGTGTCTTCAACTGACAACGCCAACCATGCGGGTGATATGAGCAGAGAGAAAAGGCTCGCGCAGCCCTCATTACACTTAAGATTATTGTCCACTGTAATTTAGGGCTTAAAAGAGGTTGCAAGCCTGGCGTGGTGGCGCACGCTTGTAATCCCTGTACTTGGGAGGCTGACACAGGAGGATCACGGGTTCAAGGTCAGCCTCAGCAACTTAGTGAGGCCCTCTGCAACTTAATGAGACCTTGTTTCAAAATAAAAAATAAAATAGGGCTGGGGGTGTAGCTTGGAAGTAGAACTCCCTTGGGTTTAATACCCAGTAACACACACACACACACACACACACACACACACACACACACACTACAACTTTAATTCCTACAATACTACATAATTCTGAGCTTTAAAGGTAGGGTATATGTATTATTTTACGTACTCTGCTCTCTTTAATAAACTGCCGGTGCAGGCAGGTCCTCAGCATCAGCCCCGGGCAGGTCCTCTGCCTGGTGCCGCTTGCCCACCCGTTCTTGCCCTGTGATTGCAGCTTCACGGAGCCCAGGCTGTCCGTAGACCTCATCTCTCCCTGTTGCCTGGCCCTCTCGGGCTGACCATCTACCCACACAGAGATCCTCTTTTCCCAGACACACTCGGCTCTCCCGGGGTGTGGAGGAGACCAGTGGGAGCCGGTGTGAAGCCAGGGTCGACTGCGGCTGGTGGCTTGTATCTCCGTGCCTGAGGGCTGATCTTTGGGAGTAGTTCACACTCTCGTTTCTTCACCCATGAAATGTGGAGCTTGAACTATATGGTCCCGCCATAACTTATGAATTAAGAAACATTATTTTGTATTCGTGATAATTTCGAGACACATAAATAAAAGTTTCTTTCAAACCAAATGTGAATTTTTGCCCTGGAGCAATCCAAGTGCATTCAGACCCCTCATTCTTTGACAGGACCGTGATGGTGTGGACTTTTTTTTTTTTTTTTTTTTGCAGTACTGGGAATTGAACCCAGGGGCATTCTACCTCCGAGCTACACCCCCAGCCCTATTTTTTTATTCTTTAATTTGAAACAGGGTCTCACTAAGTTGCAGAGGGCCTTACTAAGTAGCTGAGGCTGACCACGAACCCGGATCCTCCGGTCTCAGCCTCCCAAGTACTGGGATTACAATCGTGCGCCACCACGCCCGGCTGGTGTGGACTTTTAAAAAGGCTAAACACAGAGCCGGGCGTGGTGGCACATGCTTATAATCCCAGTACTTGGGAGGCTGAGACCGGAGGATTCAGGTTTGTGGCCAGCCTCAGCTACTTAGTGAGGCCCTCCGCAACTTAGTGAGACCCTGTTTCAAAATAAAGAACAAAAAATAGGGCTGGGGGTGTAGTTTGGAGGTAGAATGCCCTTGGGTTCAGTCACCCCTACCGCAAAAAAAATAAAAAGGCTAAACACAGCCAGGCGTGGGGGTGCACATCTGTAACCCCATTACTTGGGAGGCTGAGACAGGAGGATCACAGGTTCGAGAACAGCCTCAGTGAGACTCTGTTTCAGAATAAAAATAAAAAGGACTGGGGGTGTAGTTCGGAGGTAGAATACCCCTGGGTTCAATCCCCAGTACCACAGAAAAAGAAAAAGAAAGAAAGAAAAAAAGAAAGCTAGACACTTAAAAAAAAATGGAAAACTTTAACAAGTCACACAGCATTGTGTCAGATATCAGTATGTATTTCCCCTTCCAAAGAGGGGAAGGTGAGGGTTGATACGAGAGTTGATACCATGGAAAGACATGCAAAATCCTAGCATTCATTTTACCTTTAAAGACTGAAGTTTTTATTCACATCAACCTGATAATACTAGCAAAAGCAGTAACGCGATGGAGAAACTTGCCCGAGACTTGGTCTTCCCACCTTTATTCAAATTACCATCTTCACTACTTTCCATACCTTAGCAAGGGAAAAACTGAAAGTAAGGGAGGTGTGTGCCTGGCGGTGGCCCCAGTCATTCCTTCCACCACTGAAAATGAGAATGATCAGCAATTTGTTTTTCCACATTCAGAAATCATTTTAAAAGCTCAAAATTCAATGGCATTAAGATCAAAAGCAATCAACAAAGGCAGGGGAACTCACTGTAGAGGAAATGAAATTCCTTCTAAAATCAAAAACCCAAGAAAACATGATCTAATAATTCGATCATATTAGGAATCCCCTGCCCATACTCAAAAACATTCTTTTTTCCCCATAACATTGTTTTAGTCATGCAAAGAGTTTCTTGAATGCACACGAGGATGAGATTTATTTTTAAATTAAAATCTTTAATTAAAAAAAAAGCCTTAAGGCTGTTTGTACCTTGCTTTGAGGCTCTTTTGAACAAGAATTGCTGAATTACAAAAGCTTTCTAAGATTTCAAGCCTGAAAAGATTCGCTTAGTCTTTCTGTATTTGGTTAGTCGGTTAAGACGGGTCTACCTTTTATCTTTGGTGAAATCAGGATGACTAAACTGAAAGGAAGATTGGGTTGGGGTTTGTGCAAATATGGTTTCTTCCTTTTTTTACCTTCCATCTTGTCCTTCCTGCAGAGAGACTCACCTTTCCTCTGTCACAGGCCATTCCTTCGTTCCCAGAGCACCGCCGAGTCAGCCTTGGCAATTCTAGCATTTCATTGTACAAAGTTGTAGACTGAATGGACGTAGCCAACTTTCCTCAGGGTCAACCTGTAAAAGTATATATAACGATTCTCAGTCATTTAAACTATCAGGAACAGGGATGATGGGAGCTGTGTGGCCATGACGAAGGAATGTTTAGTGGGCGCCATTTACATACAAGACCGGCTGATGATCAGAAAGCCAAGGGCCGTATGCTTTCTCTCATATGCGAAGCTAGAGAGAGAATAGGAAACATAAGGGACTTCAGATAATTGAAGAGAGACCAGGAGAATAGTGGAAGGTGGTTGGGGGAGGGAGGTGGGGAAGGAAGAAAGAATTGATGAGGGAAACAGTTGAAGTAATGCTATGTGTGTATATGAAGGAGCTAGGCATCTCACTAACATGCACGGGTCATGTATGGGATCCGGAGAGAAGCACAAGCATTGTACATGTATGTCTGTATCACATTGAACACCAATGCACTGACAAAAGTATTAAAAAAACTCTTCCAAGCAAAGTGCACCATGAGCATTCTGGCACAGTCCTGACTTTATGAGGTACAGTTGATAACAGTAGTCATGATAATAGCAACGGGCACTTAGCAAGTCCAACTCCTATAGCCACTCTGATAATTAGATACTATTATGACCATGTTACAGGGAAAGAAATGGACATTAAAAGACATTAAACGACTCACCCAAGGAGACCAAGTGGAGACTGAATGTGTGGGGCCGGAGGAGCCTCTTCCCGCCTGTCTGCTTGGTTTTAAATATTTACAAGCAGGGGTTTTGCATAGAGGGGAGATAGAGAAGATAATAGAATTATTTTTTGTTCTCCAAATGGCACTATCTTCTAGAGCGCATCCCTAGAGAGACATGGGAGGAAGTAGATACTAAAAGAACCATATAATATCACTGTCTACTTAATCATTTTCTATTGATTTGAGTATTTATTTTTTCCAATTATTCACTATTAGAAATATTCTATGACAAATACCTTTTTTTTGTACTGGTTGCCATCTTTTATTTTTATATATATTTTTTATTTTTATTTTTTGTGGTACTGGGGATTGAACCCAGGGACATTCTACCTCCGAGCTATACCCCCAGCCCTATTTTGTATTCTTTATTTTGAAACAGGGTCTCACTAAGCAGCTGAGGCTGTCCGCGAACCTGGATCCTCCTGTCTCAGCCTCCCAAGTACTAGGATTACAAGCCTGAGCCACCACACCCGGCTATATTTTTTATAGTTTTTATGGGTGCATGGTCATTGTACGTGATAGTGAGATTCACAGTGATACATCTTCTATGCACATAGCATTACTTGGTCTGTTTCCCTCTCCCTACTTCCTCCTCTCCTTCCTCCCTGTGCATGATAGTGAGACTCAGTGAAATATTTGTATGTTACGTAGCTTTATTTGTCTGTACAACAAATATTTTTATGTACACCTGTGTACAATGTGTATAAAATTCATGTAAGTAGAATCGTCAGGTCAAAGAAAGGGAATATCTAAAATTGTAACAGCTGTTGTCTGATGTCCTCCTAAAGGGTTGTACCATTTTATATTTTTCTCTTACCATGTGTAAGAGAGTGCCGGTTGCCAATACTGCATATTATGATCCTTTTAGCCGAGCTTGGTGGCCCATGCTTGTAATCCCAGTACTTGGGAGGCAAGACTCTCAGCAACCTAGTGAGACCCTGTTTCAAACTTAAAATAAAATAGGGCTGAGGATGAGACTCAGAGGTAGAACTCCCCTGGGTTCAATCCCCAGTACCCCAAAAAATCCTTTTAACCTTTGCTAAGATGATGGATGACACTTTACCCTGTTATTTTTACTTAACTTTCTCAGTGAGTTGAAGCTTCTTTTTATATGCTCCCTTGGCACTTGTGTTTTATCTGTGAATTCTTAATTCTATCAGGAATTTAATAATTTTATTATTGATTTTGATGACTTTCTTTTTGGTACTGGGGATAAAACCCAGAGGCATTCTACTTCTGAGCTATACTCTCAGCCCTATTTATTTATTTATTTATTTATGTATTTATTTTGTGGTACTGGGGATTGAACTCAGGGGCATTCTACCTCTTAGCTACACCAACAGCCCTACTTTTTATTCTTTATTTTGTTTTTTTTTTTTTTTTTTTTTAA
>PVJS01014999.1:0-39508 GCA_004027185.1 Glis glis | reverse complement strand
TTTTTTTTTTTTTTTTTTTTTTGCGGTACCGGGGATTGAACGCAGGGACGTTCTACCTCCGCGCTACGCCCCCGGCCCTATTTTTTATACTTTACTTTGAAACCGGGTCTCACGAAGTTGCGGAGGGCCTCATTAAGGAGAGAGAGAGAGAGAGACAAGGGAGAGAGAGCGCAAGCGCTGAGGCTCGCTTCGAACCTGGATCCTCCGGTCTCTGCCTCCCAAAGTACTGGGATTACAAGTGTGCGCCACCACGCCCGGCATTATTGTTTGTGTTCTTGATGACTACCATTCTAACTGAAGTTAGATGGAATCTCAGTGTAGTTTTGATTTGCATCTCCTTGATTACTAATGGTGTTGAACATTTTTTCATATATTTATCAGACATTTGTATTTCTTCTGTTGAGAAGTGTCTATTCCGTTCCATTTTTATTTTTTTTTTAGTGTTAAGTTTTTAAGTTCTTTGTATATTCTAGATATTAGTCCTTTATCAGAGGGGTAGAAGCAGATTGTGATGTGCTTGGTACTTAATTTGTGTTTCAAGGTAATTATGAAGGCAGCACCCATTTGTACATCCAAATGCCTTTTCGTCCCTAAATTCTGGGAACACATTTTAAACATACCAGAAATAAATTGGAAAACCTCCATGAAAAAGATTAAAGTTAAAACATATTTTTGAGGAACAACTTGAGTTCGTCAATTTACCTGCTTCCTAAGTACACTCACATATTTTTCTTATAATTCTCTTCTGCAAAAGAAGGAACCTTGTGTGGTATGCAGAGCCACACAAAAGAATGTAATGCCAAACCTCCAGAATCTTAAAATATACCAAGCTGAATTAAAACTGCCTTCTGAGGTGAGGTGATGGTAATTAAACCAGAAATCTTATAAAAAGGCGTGATGATTAATAAATGATTTAATTACCAGCTATGGTAAGCATACCTATATTCAATACAATTGCCTAAAAGCTCTGAATTAGAAATTGTGCAATAAAATAAAACTGAAAGGTATTAGAAATTGGTAGTTTTAATTATAGGGAATGATTAATTGATCATTCAGAGAGTATTGATCTACAACTTATTTAATTCTCCACAATTAAATTTGTCAAATTTGAGTCCGAATAACTGATGATTTGTTCTATTAATGCTACAGCTGGAAAGGATGGGGATGATGAAAGATGCAAAGCTAGAGCTGTAGATCTAATGGCTCTGCACACGAAGCCTAAGCCCTCCCCTGGGCCTTTGTGGGTGCCCACCTGGAGCACCCTCCATCCTCCCCCCTCATTCATCTCTGGATCTAGATCCAGTACAAGCTCCCTATACTCCAGGAAACCTGGTGGACTCAGACAGGCTTGGGGAAATGTTCAGTCACTCCCTCTCATTTTATTTCTCCTTGCTACATTTTTCTCATGGCAAAAGGGGCTTGTGAGAGTGTGTCTAGCATGGGCAAGGAGGAGAGAATGAGCGCTTGCCAATACACACTGGCCGTGTTCAATGCATAGTGATTAGTATTTTTCCACCACTATTATAATCACCAGTCTCCATTCTCTGAGCTCCTGTAGAATGTATGGTTATTGTCATCATTTAGGTTCCAGTATCCCACCCTACATTCTCCTCTATGTTGTCTCCACTAAGTCCATTCCTTAGGGTGGTGATAGACTTGTATCCTTTTGTTTCTGGCATGTAAGAATGACTGAATTCCTTCTATTCAATCTGTAATGGTACTTTATGCACACAGATAGAGCCCAGGAAATCTGCGCTGCTTGAAAGGAAGTTAGCAAATGTTTATGCAGCCTTTTGGGTTCCAGAGAAAGGGTAGTGTAGCCAGCGACTCTAATTTCAGGCAGAACTTGACACCTAGGGGAGGATGGAACCCCAAGGTGTCCTTGGGTAGGGTAGGACAGGGAAAGAGAAAGTGCAAGACAGATAATCTGGGGGCATGAGAGCAGAAGGCAGGAATGGGGACAGATCCAGGTGGAGTAAGCATGCCTAGCACCTAAACAGAGGAAGATACAGCCATGTAAGGGACATTTGTTCCATCTCAGGGAGGTGTTTCCCTGGATTGACCTTGGCACTCTTGGTAGATCTCTTCTAGGGAACTGTATATGAATATCAAAAGGTTCCAAAGGTCAGGTCTTACCTTCCATCTCAGCTGATATTCAGATGGGATTGTCCACTCAAACCCCTTTTCCTTTAGCATTGTTTCATGATGAAGCCAAATATCCCTGTTAGACACCATCCTTTTCCCAGCATTTTTGTGGAATGGCAACCCAGATCAAAAAGAACGTGGTCTGACCTGCTGGTGACACAGGAAGGCAGAGGTCACTGGAGCCCTGGGCTTCAGCCAAGGTAGATGGAGCCTGGAGATAGAAGATTTAGCCCTAGAGTTCTGCTACCTCGGGGACCAAGGGCTGCTCTCTTGTTGTCCTAGGAGGCCGGCCTAAGGACTCTTATGAATTCCATGAATGAGGCTCTTCAATTTGCATTCACAACCCAAAGACTTTGACCCAGCCACCCCAGTTATGGTTGTAGGAATGTGTTCAAAATAAACCATCAGACAAATGCAAGATGTTCATTACAGTAATGTTTGTAATAGTGAAATATTGCCCCAAACTTACTGTCTACCATGCAGGATTGGTTAGAGTGGACTACATTCATAAAATGGTATTGCCATCATTTAGAGTTATAACACAGATAGATCTGTGCTTAATGACATGGTAAATGATACTCAGTGTGATATGTGAAGAAAGCAGCTTATAAATCAATATGTATATGATCAAGGTTTTGTTAAATGTATTTGTGTGTGCATGTCTGTAAATGCCTCTTTGCAAACAAAAAAGTCTAGCAAGATGCACATCGATTGTCAACAATGATTACCATTGAATAGTGGAATTATTAACATATATTTTTACTTTCTCCTTTGTATTTTTATATCTTATCTGACAATTTTTACATTGTTTGTGTTATTATTTTGCAATGCAAAATATAAAATAAATTTATCTCTATTTGTAAAGTGGTAAGAAGCAAATCTCATCTGCTTCTACTCTTATAGCATAAGAAAGGATAGGAAGGAATATGCCTATGGATGAGGGCTTGGAGTTCAGAGAGGAAAGTGACTTTGGATTCTAGTTACACTCTGCCCAGCCCACCTTTCTGACTCTTCTACTCTTCCCCACTTACTCATGGTGTGCCAGAATTCCTGGGCACATCCTTCTAGCATGCCAAACTCATTCTAGGCTTGGGGCCTTGCGCCAGCTGTTCCTTTGCCTGGTATACCCTACTCCCTAGGCCCTAGCACAACTGGGTTCCTTTTGTCATGTGGTTCTCAGGTTAAATTTTGCCTCCCCTTGGAGCCTCCTATTAATATTCAGGTGGATGCCCAGAACAGCCAAGCCAGAGATCAATGTCCCCGGCAATGACCTACCTGATCCAGGCACTGAAAGTCAAATGGGAGTTGGAAGGGTGGAGGGAAGGGATTGCAACCTGTTAACCTGTTAAGTAGAGCTATTTTTAAACATTGCGGAGGGGGGTAACTGAAAACCCATTTTCAGTTAACACCATAAGATTAACTTAGAACACAGTGGAAATTTATGTTCTATGACCTAGTTATTACTTGTGGAAACTAAGAGTTTCAAATGGAAATGTCAACATAATAATCTTATCTATGGCATCATGAATAACCAACCCTAACTATTATTATTTTGTCTTTTGTGAATGTTTGCTGTTTTGAAAGTTCGACTTGCTCAATGTGTTTGTCTTTTAACATGAACTAGAGGTAATTTGCATGAACACAAATGGCACGGAATCAATTCAGAGGCATTAAGAATTAATTAGCTACCATTCACCATAACCAATTGGGAAAATGCAACTGCACTTCCCATTTCTTTTATTTATAGCTCATTCTTGCTACATTACACCTTTTCAGATATTAAGTGCCAAACATGCTTGTTTCTTAGAAGGGTTAATTATCCAAGACAGGCTTATGGTCCCTTATCTAAAGGCCACATGTTCTACTTCTTGGCGTCTTGGATTGATGTATTTACAAACAGTGGAAAGTTAATGTCAGATTTCCTTCTCTTTCACACATGGCGGCCACCCTTCTTCTCTTGTATTCCACCTACACTGTGTCTTACCTGTTTCTAACTCTGGCAAAGCAATATCCACATCTTGGAACGTCCAACTCTCATTGCCTTAATTGTGTGAGCGTGGAATGACCAGGTGAGTGAGGCAGGCTGAATCACGATTCAGCCTGGACCCTGAAATAGCTGGGGTGGAGCTCACCAGGGGAGGTCCACAGGCCAAATCTGACCCATAGAATTGTTTGGCCCAGGAAGTATTGAAAAATGAAATTGTCACCCAATGTTTTAAAATGTGGAGGTTTCTCACACACATATACACACAACCAGTTTTCTGGTTTATCTTGAGAAACCAGAAAGCCAGATAGGCCTCAGTTTCACAGCTTCCCCAAGGTTTCTCTCAGGTTCTGTTATCCTGAGGTTGAGCGCCAGTTGCCATTTATTTCCTTATCTTGGGCCCATTTGAAACATGCCAGTTAACCTACCTAGCATCTGTAACTGGAGGAGACAGGTCAAGAGAGGGCAAGGCTGCACCTATACCTCCATTGGACCAGGCAGTGCATCTGAGAACGGTAGAGTCCAGGGAAGGCAGACCGCCAGCACTTACTTCAATCACCTGCAGATGATACACAAGGCAATGAGGAAGAAGAGCACTGCTGAGTGTTGCAGGAGGCTCGTCCCCACAGCTTAGTCCCCAGAGACAAAGGAACACTGTGGCTAGAGTTGGAAAAGCAGGCTACTTTATTCACCAGTGAAGACCCAGTAAGCAACAGCTTTGGATCTGGGCTTTGAGCACTGAAATTACACGTTTTTTTATACATCTGGCCGCGTAATTGCAGAGGGGATGGAGGGATAAGCGTGAGATTTATTTCACCTAGCATAAGCGAGAGACAGAAGCAGAATGGCGGTTAGTGATATATCATTTAGTTCTGTGTCTTATCTGCAGGCAGCCTAGGGAGACTCCGCTTTGTTTATATTAGTGGGAGCTGGTACTGAATTGTACCACTTAGGAGGTCTAAGGATACCTGGCCTGTTCTGTGTCTTATCTCTGGAACTGTCTGCTTGTTATTTTCTGAGGGGGGGCAGTGAAGAAGCCTTATTCTTTTATTTTAATTTTTAAGCTTCTAGACAAAAGTAGCTCCAAGAACCCAGCCAGGCTCCTACCTCATCAGTATGGTAGGTCCCATGGAAAAATAAACAGAGAAATGAGGTGGACAGTGCATACTGTTGGGAGCAGTGGCTATTCTCACTGGATGAGCAGTGAGGACTTCCCCATGATGGTAGTACAAGAGCAGAGACCAGAATGAGGCAGCACAGGAAAAGTGGGGGCATATGTTCAAGGAAATTTTAAAGGTCCTGAGGGGAGGATAAAGTTGGCTTCGCAAGAAGACCAGGTTGAAGGGTTTTAGTGAGCAACCATAAGATGAGAGTAAAGAAGTAAGCAAGGATGTGATCAGGCAGGGTGCTATTGTGGCCTAAATTCATCCAAGAGCAGAGCCTACCCTGATGTTCCTATGAATGTACTTGATTTGAGAATATGACTCCAGGGGGCTGGAGTACAGGAGAAAGGAGTGAAACAAGAAATGAAGAAAAATCAATATAAGGATGCATTATTGAGGGTGTCACTGTTGTGGGGAATGTACTCAATCCTTCTGGGAGCTTCTGAGAAGCTTTTTCTAATGTGTCTCAGGACCATCAATACAGAGGATAAAAGAGGAAATCAGTTGCTCATTGGCTTCATCTATAGGTCAAGTACTATAGGTCAAGTACAGCTTCTTGGAACTTCTAGGATTAACTTACATAATTACTGAGCATATTCCTATGTGGCTAACACCACAGGGTTAGAGGCATTCTGAAGCAGAAGCAATAGATGCAGCTGGGTGAAGCACTGCAAAACAGCATCCATGCAATGCCAATAAAAGCCAATGTGAAACTGTTGTACAACAGTGGCTAGAACAAAAGGTGAGCTGAAAGGATGTGAAAGAATGCCAAGAAAGGTCCAACACAGTAACAACACAATGGGAATCCCTCATGATCCCACCAAATCCATCTTCCTTTCACCTGTACTCATACTACCTGCCTTCTTTCCTGTTGATAGAGATGATCCATCTCTGTGCCTTCCAAAGGGCCCTGTTTCCTCTCCCTTCTTCTCTCCTGCATCATCAGATTCTCCCTCTGTCTTGGGTCATACCATCCCATACAAACATGTATTAATAGGCAATCTTTTAAAAAATCTCCCTGGAGTCCAGTCTCTTTTCATTCATACTCCCATTTCTGTCCCCCTTTGAAGAACACTTACTGAAAGAGGTATCTATAGTCATTACTTCTACAGTCTTACCCTCCCTGGAAAAGGCTTTGATCAAGATCCCCCAATACGATACCCTGAAGAAGTAGAAAGAAATGATTACTGGAAGATAAAGCTGCCCAGATCACACACCTCTCCCGCCCCATTTATGCTTTTATGAATTGGCTTCCCATGCCCACAGGCAGTGACCTCAGTGAATGGGTACAGCTTGTCAGAACCAATAACTGTGGAATCAATAACCATGTCAGTTATAATTTGTGTTGGCTCTCCTTCCTTCATCTTTTAATAGCTTCATATTTAATATAAATTGGAAATCTGCTGTCTTTAGAACTGGGAAAGCCACAAGCCAGGCACAATGGTGCATGCCTATAACCCTAGTACTTGGGAGACTGAGACAGGAGGATCACAGGTTCAAATCCAGTATGTGGGAACTTATCAAAAAAATAGGGCTGGGCGGTATAGCTCAGAGGTAGAACACCCCTGGGTTCAATCCCCAGTACCACACACAAAAAATAAAATACATAAAATAAAAATAAAGTAAAAAGATTTGGAAAATCCACAGACTTCAATTTATTCATCATCTCCCTGGCCTGGCTAGGCCACCAAATGTGTACCTGATCCCACAGGGTATGTAGGGTGATGGCAGAGGGCTGCGAGAAGATCATCAGTGAATATGGAGGTGGTGAGGATGAGGGGCTCAGATAAAGCATTATTCTTGAAATCCTCCCAGAGATGGTGTGGTGTAAGGGAGCTCATGGGGAGAGGGCAGCAGGATCAGCAGAGCTTAGAACATACTACTGCCCATAACCATAGATGCCAAACCACCGCGTGAGGTGCCTTGCCACCGTCTGCCCACCACACAGGACATAAGCTATCCACGAGCAAAGCCCACTTTGTCTTGCTCTCCATTGTACTTTCAGCCTGGCATGTATCAGGTGCTCTATAGATGTTTGTCTAACGAATGAGTGAAAATGAGAACAAGAAATGAAGGAAGGGCCTCCCTCAGGAGACTCTGGGGGTGCCGTAGATCTCTGTCCACTGTATATACTGAAATGACCTGTATGCCTGTCTGTCCCTACCACATATCTGAAGAATGTAAGGTCCTTGGAGCAGGGAGAGTCTTACCCCTCTCTGCTTTCTATATCTCAGGGCTGGACCTGGCCCAAAGTTGGAAGATGGATGAATGAAAGACCAGTGGGCAGAAGCTTCAGGGGTAGATATCCTGGCTTACCATTACATTGTCCCTCAGTATCCATGGGGGATTGGTTCCAGGCTTCCCTGAGAATGCCAAAATCAGTAGATGCTCAAGTCCCTTAAATAAAATGACATAGTATTTGCATATAACCTTCACACATCTTCCTGTATACGTTAAATCATCTCTAGATTACTTATAAGACCTAATACATTGCAAGTGCTATGTAAGTAGTTGCTATATTATATTGTTTAGGGAATGAAGACAATAAAAAAGTCAGTATATGTTCACAGACACATTTAAAAATATTTTTGACCCATGGTTGGTTGAATCTGTGGCTATGGAACCCAGATATAGGAAGCTGACATGCTCATTATTTTATGATCATCTCTGAGAGTACCTGTTTGTTGCAAATCATGACCTGAATCTGCGCCTACAGTGATGGCCCTCTTTGGCAGAGATGCTCCCGCAGGTGAGTACAGCGATCCTGATTCCCAGTACCTGCTTCGTGCTTCTTCTCATAGAAGGGTCCCAGCCTCCCACTTCAGCCTCATACTGCTTCTCCAGGGCCCAGTACTCTGCCCTGACCCGTCATGCATCTGGTTTCTTGCCCTCTCTCCTCACTCCTGGCTGCGACTGCATAAGAATCCTGTCCCAACCCTGCTTTATCCCAAGCACTCCGAGTTTCAGCTCTGCACATGATGTTGGGAAGCTATTGCTGCTCAGTAGAGTGTAAATGCATCACCCATATTAAGGGTAAGTTAGTCCATGAACCTTTATTTTATTTTTATGTATGCACACACATATGTACTGGGCCTCAATGTAAATAACTTTTGGGTTATTAAAGTCTGTCCAGGTGGCTCCAGTGTTAGTCTGTGGGCTCCTTTACCTTCCTAACTAGCTGCCCACCTGAGGGAAAGCAAACTAAGTGAAGCTGATGTGATGTGATTCCTTAAAAGTCAAGCAGAGCAGACAGGAGGCCCCGATCTAAACATGACCGGCAGCCGGGTCATAACTGCCAGAACAGCAAAGGCCACACATGTTCAGCCAATCAGATTTCCTGCAGTAGCTCTCCACAGAGTCTGCCCAGTGTGATGGGAAAGGAGCCACCATATACGGAGCACCTCCTGGGTGCTGCACTGTAGCTCCCTACCTCCTGCTGAGTTGTGCTCCAAGGTGCCAGGTCCACTTCTGTATTGCTCATTATGGATGCCTCAGGACCCAGCGTATAGTAGATGGTCCATCCATGTGAGTTGAGTGTTTCTGTTTCTCATAACAACCATGTAAGACAGATATTATGATCTTTATGTTGAAAGTGAAAAACTAGGGCGCAGAGTTCAGTGAAGAGTCAGAGCTGGGATGCTATGACACAGCTGTTACAACATTGGGAGTTAGAGGAGACACATGCCCTTTCCTGGACCTTCCAGAAATGTACTGCTTACAAAAATAACAGCTATATAAAGAATGAAAGGTGAGGGATATTATGCATACAACTCTGGTTTGTTTGGGAGAAGGGCAGGTCAAAGGCTTTCTTCTATCAAGTGTCAGTCCCATGAGAACAGACAGATGGTATGTCTATCTTGTCTCCTACCAGATACCTAGTTTCTAAGATAGTGCCTGGAACCTAGCAGCTCAATAAGAATTAGATGGATAAACAGATGGATCAGAGGGATGGATGACTGCAAAGGTGGGCGGATGCATGCATAGATAGATGAGTGGATGGATGGTGAAAGGACTATCTTGCAGGCCTGGACCCTACAATGGCTCACCAAGCAGGCCAAATCCCCCACTACTGGCCTTAACCCAGAACCCAAGGGTCCAAGTCAGCCAGTGCATTCTGGGAACCAATTCCTCTCAGGCAGATTTGGCAGCTTCTCTGGTTGCTATCAGAGGACTCCAAGGCAATCCTGCTGGACCAGATTCTTTCCTCCTTCCATTCTTGCCCCCAGCCCTCAAGCATAAAATGTTCAGGATGGTGCCAGGCATGTGGTACATGCTTGTAATCCCAGTACTTGGGAGGCAGAGACCAGAGGATCCAGGTTCGCGGCCAGCCTCAGCTACTTAGGCCCTCTGCAACTTCGTGAGACCCGGTTTCAAAATAAAAGTATAAAAAAATAGGGCTGGGGTGTAGCTCAGAGGTAAAACGCCCCTGGGTTCAATCCCCAGTACCGCAAAAAAAAAAAAAATGTTCAGGATGGCCAGTTATGTACCCGGGGTGGCTCAATCAGGCATCTCTAAGAGTATCATGTAAATTATGAGTATGACTGAACCCCCCACCCTGCTTTCTTGGACCAACATTAAACACACTCTCACACACAGTCTGAAGTGAACATGGCAAACCTATTCTGAAACCTTCTAGTGTAGGCAGAGAGCATGGTGGTTAAATGTACAAGCCCCGTGGTCAGACTTCCTGGGTTCACATCCCTTCTGACAGTGAGGCAGGGCCCTTGACTCTGAGCTTCTGCTTCTCTTCTGTAAAATGAGGATAACACCTGCACAGATCAGATGACCTGCTGAAGGAGTGTCCCTGCTGGAGCTTGATAATCTAACCAGGAGCAAGGACTCACCGTGTCACTGAGGGAGAGGTTGGTTCGAATCATCCCAGCAGTCTAAATTTAGCACCACCCCACCGGGATAGGTAGGGGACATCCTTCATTGGAGTTTAGTGTCCTGGAACATTGTGAGGGGGTGGCATGTCACATGAGGCAATTATCTAGGACCAGATAAAGCACTGGGGAAGACGGGAGGGTCACCCCTGCTGGGTGGCCCAAGGACAAGGGGCTGCAAACTGACAATATGAATGACTTTCAAGCCAAAGAGAAGAGAGTAAAGCAGAAGGATCCCCAGGCTGTTGAGGAATTAGCTGCCTTCCATTCTTGGGCACTTACCGGCAGTCTCTCTCAGACCTTACAGAGTAAAGCTCTTGGCTTCTCCCAGTAAGTGCCTTTCTTGGTTTGCCCCGAGCCTGAACACCTCCTTCCTCTCTCACATATATCACCCTCCTTCTTCCTGCCTGCTTTCCTGAGAGATAATTTAGCCTTTCCTTGGACCTCCATTGCCTCAAACCGTGTCCTCCTCTTTTCCTTTTAAGTGAACTTTGATGCTGCATTACCCCTGGAGCCTGAATTATTAGCAATGAAAAAAACAGTACCTCTCACCTGGAAGACAAGGGTGGCTTAACTATTACCCCCCCCCCTGCAAAGATGGAAGAATATTTTACATTATAATCACCAAGTCCAAAAAAGAAAGGGAAGACAATGGCACTTGCATAGCACTCACCATTTACCGGGAACTGCTCTAAAAGCTACACATTCATTAACTCATTTAATCTGTATACTTCCTGCAGTAGATATTATAATTACCCTCAGGAAACAGGCACAGAGAGGACAAATGCCTTTCCCAGGGTCACAGTCAGTGGCCGAGCTTGTAGGTAAACTCAGATAGTCTAATTCAAGAATTCCCTCTGCTGAATCCTCAATGCTACTGCCTTTCAAACCCAAATGAAACAATCACAACATATTGTGTTTCTTCAGTCTGCTTTGAGTACTTTTGGGACAGTGGCTATGATTCCCTCCATCTCTCTCTTCCCCAGAGTCTGGCTAGATTCTGTCATGGAACAAAAACTCCAGAAGTATTGGCTGAGTAAAGAAAGGGATGAGTGGCTCTCCAGACTGTGGGTGGTGGTGCAAGTGTCTGTTCTAGGATAAGACAGACCGTGAGGCTTACTGGGATACACATGATTTCACATACATCCAAGTGGATTCCAGACAGCACAGCCTCACCCATGAAGCAGTCTTGTAAAGAAGAATCCAGGCCAATAATAGGTCCATTCTTTATAAATTTCTGAGAACATCAAAGGCTGTTTCCTCAGGATTCCCCACCAGGGCCAGGATGGTCCACTTCATCTGATTAAAAACAGGACTGCTAGTATAACCAGACCAAATTGTTCCAACCCCAGGAGATGTTTTTCAAGCTCTGAGCTTCAGACCTCTGACTTGGGTTCATTTCAGTTGCCTTCGGTAACTTGAGAGAAAGTGGGCAGATCCCTTTCCCAATGATGCTCTCATAGTCTGTTGTGCTGATATAACAAAATACTTGAGAACCAGGTAATTTACAAAAAAATAGAATTTTGCCGGGTGTGGTGGCACACGCTTGTAATCCCAGTACTTTGGGATGCGGAGACTGGAGGATCCGGGTTCGCGGCCAGCCTCAGCTCTCTCTCTCTCTCCCTGTCTCTCTCTCTCTCTCTCTCTCCTTAGTGAGGCCCTCCGCAACTTCATGAGACTCGGTTTCAAAAATAAAGTATAAAAAATAGGGCCGGGGGCATAGCACGGAGGTAGAACGCCCCAGTGTTCAATCCACGGTACCGCAAAAACAAACAAACAAACAAACAAACAAACAAACAGAATTTTACTTCTTATCCATCTGGAGGTTGGGAGTCCAAGATCAAGGTGCCATTAGGTTCAGTTGTCTAGTGAGGGCTGCTCGTTTTTTCTGAGATGATGCCTTGTAGGCATCCTTGGAGGGAAGGAATCATATGTCCTCACATGGCAGAAGGTAGAATGATAAAGGAGACAAATTCCTTCCAGGAAGACCTTTTATAAGGGCATCTAATCTCATTCATGAGGGCAAAACCCTCATTTCTCAATCACCACCCAAAAACCATACCTCCCAATGCTGTTGCTTTAGGGATTACCTTTCAACATGAATTTTGGAGGAGATGAAAATATTCAAACGACAAAAGATGACAATATTCTCTTATTTAAACCCTGCTGGTGCAGATTTTTTTTTAAACTCTTGTTCAGTCTATTTCTGGGTCCCAATCCATGGAGTTCAGAGACTTGATTATATGGCAGATGGAGCAAGAATAAGGCCAGTTTTCCACTGAGGCAGAGGTACTCATTTGTTGCTCTCAGACCTGGGTGGACATTAGAGTGTTTCTTTGTTGAAAACAAAGAAAAATATGTTTGAAAAATAAGTATAAGTGAATTAAAATGTAATGAATTTTAACAGAGAAATGGAAACAATTTAACAGAAAATTCCAGAGCTAAAGAGTACAATAACAAAATTTTAAAGATTTCACTAGATAGGCGCAACATATTTTAAATGAAAGAAAATATCGGAAAACTTGGAAGATACATCAATAGAAATTACTCAATCTTAGGTATATATTGAACAAATGAAGAAAATTAAAAGAAACTCAGACATGTGTCATACAATGTGCATGGTACAATAGAACCACAAAATGAAGCAAGTGAACAATGGCCCCAAAGTTCCATATTTGGTTGAAAACATGAATATACAGATCTAAGAACTCCATGTACCTCAAATATAGCAAAACTAAGAAAAGCACGGCTAGACACATCATACTCAAAGTTCTGAAAGCCAAAGAAAGAAAATCTTGAAGACAGTAAGCAAAAAATGGTAGGTAATATCCAGGGGGAAAACTTGTATGAATGATGACTTCCTCCTCTTCTTCCTCCTCCCCCTTCTTTTGTGGTACTAGGGATTGAACCCAGGGACATTTTACCTCCAAGCTATACCCCCAGCCCTATTTTGTTTTTGTAAACAGGGTCTCACTATGTTGCTGAAAGCCTCACTAAGTTGCTGAGGCTGGCTTTGAACCTGCAATCCTCCTGTCTCTGCCTTCCAAGTACTGGGATTACAGGTATGTGCCATTTCGCCTGGCTATGACTAACTTCTTCTAAGCTATGGACACCAAAAAAAAAAAATAGTAATGGTATAATTAAAGTAATTCAGGCAGAAAAGAACTGCCAAATAAGAATGTTATATTCAGAGAAAATATAAAAAATGAATACAAAATAAAAATTTTTTGAAAAAAAACCCCACTGTGATTATGTGTCACTACCATAGACCTGAACTACAAAAAATAGTAAAGGAAATTCTTTAAGATAAATAAATACAGAGCTCTAGAGGTAGTAGATATATAAGTAAATATAAAAGACCACATTTAAAATCTTCTTTTAAAAGGTATATGACTTGGGCACGGTGGCACATGCCTATAATCCCAGTTACCTGGGAGACTGAGACAGGAGGATCACAGGTTCATGGCCAGCCTCAGCAACTTAGAGAGGCCCTCTGCAACTTAGTGAGACTCTGTTTCCAAATAAATATAAAATAGGGCTGGGGTATAGCTCAGAGATAGAAGGTCCCCTGAGTTCACTCCCAGTACCACATACACAGAGAAAAAAGATATATGATTTTAAAACAAAAATTATAATACTGCATGAATAGGCTTATGGTATCTGTACGATGTCTATACAACAAAAATAATACTAAGAACAGGGTGGCAAATGGATACATACTGCTTCAAGGTTCCCACGTTTTATCAAAAGTAACTCAATATCAACTGCAAATAGAATGGGTTAAATTCAAGGTGTCTATTGTAATCCCTAGAGGAACCACCAAAAACACAATCCAAAGATATACAAATAGAAATCCAAATGGGGAATTTAGATGGAATACTAAAATATTTTAACACAAAAGAAGGCAAGAAAGTAAGAACAAGAACAATAACAAAAAGATAAGGAAAATAGAAAGTAAATGGAAAAATGGCAGACCTTAATACAACTATGTCGATAATTATATTAAATGTAAAAAGAATATGCACCCCAAACAAAAGACAGAGATTTAACATTGGCTAAAATCCAGAACTAAGTATATACTGTCTTTAATCGACACTGTTTAAATTCAAGTGCAAAAATGGATTGAAAGTAAAAAGATGAAAAATATGTAAAAATTCAAAATATAAACACAATAAATCTGAAATTGCTATAATGATATCAGTCAAAATAGACTTTAAAATGAAGAGTATTGCTAGATGTTATAGTTTGGACTTGGAATATCCCCCATAGATCCATGTGTTAAAAGCTTGGTGCCTAGCATAGCACTATTGGGAAGTGGTAGAACTTTAAGAGGTGGGGCTTAGTGGGAGATTTTAGATCACTGGGGGTGTGCCCTTGAAGGATTTTTTTGGATCCTGGTCTCTTCCTCTTTCTTCCTTTTTCTCTTTCTAGCCATGAGGTGAACAGCTTTACTCTACACCATGTGCTCCACCATGTTGTGCTATTTTTTCCCAAACTGTGAACTAAAATAAACCTTTTCTCTTTATAAGTTGATTGTCTCAGGTATTACTTAAAGTAATGGAAAGCTAACTAACACACTAGTGGCAAAGAGGGACTTTCTATTACTATAAAACAACCAATACAGTAAGGAAGATAAGGCACTTATGAATGTACATATGCCTCATAGATCAAAGTATACACATGCAAAATTGACAAAATTAAAAAGAGAAATAGGCAAAGCCACAACCATATTAGGAGACTTTAACATACCTTCGTCAGTAATTAATAGAACTACTAAACAAGAAACCAGCAAAAATATGGAATATCTGAAGAGCATTATCAATCATCCTACCCCATTTGACATTTATAGAATACTACACCAAACAACTGCAAAATAGACATTCTTTTCAAATACAAATGGATGTTCACCAAATAGATCATATTCTGTGCCATAAAAAAAATTCAGTAGACTTCAAAAGACTGAAGTCTTATAAAGTATGTGTTCTGACTACAAGGAGAGTAAATTAGAAATCCTAGCAGAATTCAGTTTGTAGCAGAAATCTTACACTACCTACGTCCTTGAAACTTGGAGAAAAGCCTTCTCTACAGCTTTCTGGGGGCACTTGAAAAAAATAATTTCTTTTAAAAGTAACTGTCCCAAGCTGGGCATGGTGGTGCATGCTTGTAATCCCAGTACTTAGGAGGCTGAGACAGGAGGATCACAGGTTCTTGGCCAGCCTCAGCAACTTAGAGAGGCCCTCCGCAACATAGTGAGACCCTGTTTCAAAATAAAAAAGGAAACAGGGTTGGGGGTATAGCTCAAAAGTAAAAAGCCCCTGGGTTCAATTCCGAGTGCCACAAAAAAGAAAAAAAATAGAGTAACTGTCCTGTTTCCATTCTAATAAGCATTTCATTACCCATTTCCACTTTGAGTTAATGGCAGAAAATGCAGCTCCAAGTGCAGTTAGTAAAAAATGAGTACCTCACCTCATATAACAAAAACCAGCCTGAGAATACCACACGAGATTGTGGTGTCACCATCAGCCTCCCCACACTGCTTTCCTTGGTTGGGCTCCTTCTCATGCAAATATATCCTGGTTACAGGCTGGCCACCTTCAACCTTCAGTTTCAAGTCCAGCAGAAACAGAACTTCTACCTCCCAAGAGACATAGCAAGTCTTTTCAGGATCACTGACTGTCATTGGCTAATTCTAGGTTACATGACTGCTGTTGCCTCTAGGGCTGGAACCGATCACTCCACGCACTTTGGTGTTTTCCCAAAGGAACACGAGTTTGGGAAGAGGGAATAAAAGCTGGGCAGGTAATGATAGTAGATGTGCACTTCCCGCACCAATTGGGTTTTAAAAGGATGGAGTCCAGCCCTGTGATACAGGCCTGTAATCCCAGTACTTGGGAGGCTGAGAAAGGAGGATGGCAGGTTTGAGGCCAGCCTCAGCAACTCAGTGAGACTCTGTTTCAAAATAAAAAATAAAAAGGGCTGGGGGTATAGTTTGGAGATAGAACACTACTGGGTTCAATACCTAGTACCACAAATAAATAGATAAATAAATAGAATGGAGCAGGGGTTAGGGAGCAGGGTGAAAGGGTCTGATGGGCAGATGAAACCCTGGCTGGGTAGCACTCACTCGGATGCCCAGCTCAAGTCCTTCTTGTCCTTCCAGGCAGTGATCACGTCCAGGTAGAGGGATTATTAGTAAATATGTACACACATAGTGTTTTCCTTTTTTCATAATGAATATGGATTACTTTTTTTTGCAGTACCAGGTTTTGAACCCAGGGGCGTTCTACCTCTGAGCCACACCCCCGGCCCTATTTTTTATCCTTTATTTTGAAACCGGGTCTCACGAAGTTGCAGAGAGCCTCACTAAGTAGCTGAGGCAGGCCGCGAACCCGGATCCTCCGGTCTCCGCCTCCCAAGTACTGGGATTACAAGCATGCGCCACCACGCCCAGCTGAATATGGATTACTTTTGAATGAGTCTTTTCTTTAAAAAGCACAAATATTTGTGACAAAAACATTGTTTGGGGTTGGACTTTTTTCTTTTGGGGGGACATAGAGTCATATAGTAGCAGGTGCTTATCTTTAAGGTAGGTACACTCCACAAATGTTGCTGCCAATTGTGAAACATTTGGCAAGTCACTTCTTTTAGCCTTCCAATAGGCATAAACCCTCATTTAGTGACTTCATAAGTTGTAGGCCAATACCTCACCAAAATGGGGAGCATTTGAGTTAGTGCATGTAAATAGGCTTCCTATTCTGCAGTGTTTTACAAATGGAAGAAAATGTTATTTGTATTTCAATTCCAAAAGCCACAGGAAGGTAGCTGTGCTTTGAACCTCCTATTCAGGACGAATGCTTTTCTACCCTTCCAAGTCACAGCCTTGCCTCACCAAAGGGAGAAGCCTTTACCTGTTAGGTCTCCCGGATTTAAATACCAAACAAATAGAAATAACAAGCATAGCGTGGAGCCAAACTGAGGGACAGAGGCAATTAAAAATAAATCAGACATCTTGGAAAAAGTCATTTGCAGAAACAGTTGTGTCCACAGCATGAAATATGGAGGAAATACATTAAAGCAAAAATTAATTTAATAAACACTCACCACCATTCTTTTTAAAGGAGAGAACACCATAAAATACTTCATTAGAAAAACTATCAGCAGGAAAATATGAACTTTTTTAAAAAGAAAACTTTATAGAGAGATGAAAGAAATAAGGGAGAGGAGAAAGAGAGAGAGAAAATGGCCCAGTCTGATGGTGTAGCTTTATGAACAGAGGAAGACAATTCATATATGGGTATAAGAAGGTAAGGGTGCTTAGGACCGCTCAGCTTCTCTGTTCATTTACATCCTAGTGGTTACATCACACTAGAACCACACAAAGCCAATCAGATAATAACAGTCTGTCTATTCAGAGACTCTATACACATAAACTCAAATCTGATTCAAGACTCAAAGATGGCCTAAAAAGTACCCTAGGCCTCAACGTTTGCTCTTATCAGGTGATCAGACATGCCTCTGAAGTCGGTGATTATCTGTTCTCTCACCGATGATCTTAGAACCTTGCATCTCTGAAGTCGGTCTTAGAACCTTGCCCTTGCATGGGGCCCTGGGAGATCAGCTGGCGCCCTAAACACCTACTAACGGATGTAGATGGCATTCGATGGGTACTAACCCAGAATCCTTTTTTGGTCCATTTCCTAAAAATATCCAGCTTTTTCTTCAGATATCCACCGTAGCTCATGGCTTCATCCCCAATTCCAGTCTAGCATCTTGGGTGGTTTAAATAAATCCAGGCACCTCACTGCCCAGTTCTGCTCATTAGTTCCGAGGCAGCCTGTGAACTAGTCCTGTCCAACCAAGACAATCCCAGGACTCTTCTGTGGTGTTAAAACAAAAGCGCCCACCAGTGTAACTGTGTCATGTGCAGGAAGGAAACCTGGAATTTTGGGAAGGAAAGTTAGCCCAGGGACAAAGCCAAAATATAGACAAGGGACCAGAGAGAGAATTGAGGGAAATGGAGCATGCCATTCCTGAAGGTGTGCTTCTTGTTTGTTTTATAGGCTTGTTGGAATTTTACAGTTGTTTTTTTTTAACTTTTTATGTTCATTTATTGGTGCATTGTAATTATACATTTTGATATATGTCAGGGTATGAACATCATACATGCACACATTGCACATTTAGCCCTCCCTTCAATCCCACCCTATTCCCTCCCCCTTCCCTCCCTTTCATGCTCTGGATAGTTAACATTTGCACATTAAGTGTTCTGACACTGAGGCAGGCAGGAGAATGGAAAAGAATAAGAAAGAAAAGAGAAAGGAAGGGAGGAGACATAAAAAGCCAGCCAGTCTCAGAAAGTTAAGGGTTATGTGTTTTCCCTCATGTGTGGAAGTAGAGAGAAAATAGGAAATAAAAAGGACTTAAGATAAAAGAGGCCGGGCATGGTGGCACACACTTGTAATCCCAGTACTTGGGAGGCTGAGACTGGAGGATCCGGGTTCGCAGCCAGCCTCAGCTACTTAGTGAGACCCTCAGCAACCTCGTGAGACCTGGTTTCAAAATAAAGTATAAAAAAAATAGGGCCGGGGATGTAGCTTGGAGGTAGAACGCCCCTGGGTTCAATTCCCAGTACCGCAAAAGAAAAAAAAATAGATAAAAGAGAAGAGAGACCAGTAGAATAGTGGAAAGGGATTGGGGGGAGGGAGGTAGAGAGGGATCACAGAGCAGTATAGGGTTGTACAGACTAGTACAAAAGTGTCCAATTCTCACTCTATAGATGAGAAAACTAGGTCCTACAAAATGAGCCAACTCTCCCAGGGCCACACTCCCAGTGTATGCCAGCATGAGAACCCAAGGGTCCTATTGCCCACTCATCCGCTTCTTCCCCTCGGATTGTGATTGTCGAGAAGCAGCTTTGAGAACTAAAGTAGTTCTTGCTCATTACAGAAAATTTTGCATGTGTATAAAAGTAGAAAGAAAAAAAAGCTGTAATTTCATCATCCAGATAAAACCACTAACATTTTACCAATTTTCCTGTCAGTTTTTTTCTGTACTTAAAATGGAGATTTACAGTTTAACCCTGTGTTTACATAATCTTATTCCTGATTTGTTTTTCTTATCTCATAAGTATCCCCCATGTTATTGTATATTCCTCAAAAACATCACTTTTATAACTAGAATAATTTTCCTAACATTCGGGCATACTTTTGGTTTATAATTTTCAACATATTTGTGTGGAGGGGGGGTACTGGGGAATGAACCCAGGGGCATTCTACCTCTGAGCTACATTCCCAGCTCAATTTTTTTTTAACACTCTATGGAAAATTTTCTTGCATAAAACTTCTCTGTATATATGATTATCTTAGAATAGATTTCCAGAAGAGAAATCTTAGAGTCAAAAGGGCAGGAATTAGGTTGCCAAAATTAGCAGCTAAAAATGCAGCCTGTTCATTTAAATTTTAACTTTAAATTATTTGTTGTTATCTGAAATTCAAATTTAACTGGGAGTTCTGTGTTTTATCTGGCAAACCTAGTAGGAATATTTTAAAGGCATACATATTTCCATAGCCCTCAGGTTAGAAAAGAAGGGGAATGAGAGAATAATACCCAACATTTTATTTTGTACCATGCCCTGTTTTAAACCCTTTAAACATTAAGCCTCATGTTGACCTCTAAAGAATTGTTTTTAGCCCTACTTTGCAGATGAGAAAGCTAAGGTTAATGAATTTAAGTAAAATGCTCAAGACTTATGTAAGTAGGATTCAGGAGTACTAGACTTTGACCAAGCCATCCCAGTGGCTGTGGTGCCTCCGAGAAGCTGAAGAATGAGGGGAGAGGAGATACAAGCTGGTCTCCTGAGAGTAGTAGGCCGTCATGAGATGTCTGATCTGGACTCTGAGAGAGTCAAACTCACATTTGGCAGCCTTCCCTATTTCCACAGACCTACAATGTTCACCACACATTAAAGGATACTGATCACCTAACATTTTGTGGCAAGACACAGGAGAGAATTATGCATTATACATAATGGAAACAATTTTATAAAATTATTTTTTAATTATTTTTTAAAACTGGTCAACTAGCTGGGTGTGGTGGCGCACGCTTGTAATCCCAGTACTTGGGAGGCTGAGACCAGAGGATCCGGGTTCACAGCCAGCCTCAGCTACTTATTGAGGCCCTCCGCAACTTAGTGAGACCCTGTTTCCAAATAAAGAATAAAAAATAGGGCTGGGGGTGTATCCCGGAGGTAGAATGCCCCTGGGTTTAAGCCCCGGTACTGAAAAAAAACAAAACTGGTCAACTCATTAAGTTCCTCTCCAGATGCCATCCTGGGCCCCACACACTCTCTCTCCATCTTCTCCCCTACCCATGTCTTCATCCTTCTTTTCCCCAACTTCCTGCCTCTACCCCACCCCCTTTCATGTATAGGGAACACTTGGGGCTCCTTCACTTTCTTTAACATTTTCGTACCCAACTCTCAACATAGCGAGCAACATCTCCTCTCCTACCAAGAACCACCTTCCTTGGAAAGGAGAGATTACACTTAATAAATATCCCCCTGTCTATATATCTCTATTTTTAAAATATGAAACAGTGGGGGGTATCCCTTCTTTCTTCCCTCTCTCTCTCACAGTCCCCTCCCTCCCTTCTTTCCCAATGTGATTCTCATAGAACACCAAGTAGGGGTGGATCCCAGGTCAGTGTCTCTGCAGAATACCAGGTCTTCTTTAGCCAAGCAAACCTGAGAGACACCTAGGCAACAGTCCTGGACAAGTGCTGTGAGGACCCAGAGGAGGAACAGAACCTGGTTATCAGGGAATGCTTCATGGCAAAGGTGTCACTGGGCTGGGCACTAAAGGACTGAGAGATTTTGTACATGTAGAGATGGGTTGGAATGAGGGGGTCTGCCCCTCATTGTTTCCTCAGTCAGAAATTTTGAGGGACAGAGTGCAAGGAAAGAGAGCTGGGTGTGGGTCGGAAGCCCATTGAGTTCTCTGAAACCTCCTCCATGTACTTAACAGGAATGCCCCATGGTGGATATCAAAGGGACTGTGAGTTAAGCTGGCACTGTCTTCTGGAGTCTCCATGTGGGGAGCATCCCTGCAAGACCGGTTTCCCTGACCATCGACAGAGCTGCCCACGACCGATAAGCACAGTTCACCCTGGCCTTCTTCGAAATGATTCGCAAAATGCAAGTTTAAGATTTTAAAACTCTCATAAAAAATGGATCAATCGGTACAAGGCTGAAATAATTAGTTCCCTTTGCTAGGAGAAAAACAGTGCTTCTTAATTATTGTACTGATTGTGTGAGATGTTTTAAAATACAACAAAGAGGCCTCTGAAAGCTCTGTCCTTCTACCTGCCTATGGGGGAAGAATCTAATTAATAAAAGAAAATATATTAATATTTAATGGTATGATTTCCCCCCACATCTTTTTACTCTCAACCCAGTGATAGCTCCAAAAGTCACCCTCCCCCCCCACCACACAAAAGAACACAGAATCCCATGAGTATGATGCTGTCAGAGCACAGTTCTAATAAATAGCTCTGTGCTTTGGAGCTGACACCAGAGCTCTTCCCCGAGCCAGCCATGTCACCCGCTCTCTCTCACCAGCTCTCTGAGAGTGGCCTGGCCTCCCGCTTCAAACCTCCAGACCCTGCACATCTCTGCGCTCAGTCCTAACTCTGCCCCTTCATTATGGAGAACTTTGGGGAGCTGGACAAAGCAAAGCAAGCTACCAGCTGCCAGGAGGAGCCAATGAGATGATGTGAGCCTGGGACATAATAAGTACTCAATAAATGTGACTTAATGTCATGTTACTCTAACAGACTCAGAGAGCCAGTGTGTGAATTCCCTGCTTGTCATTCCTCTTGGTATTCTGAGTTGCCTCCCATGTACTGTCCTCCAGTGCTGACTAGATTGTCCACCAGTGGTAGAATGGTCCTTGATGCCTGGACTTTGTGCTCATCACTTTTAGCTAGACAAATGCCTGTGGTCATAGCCAGGTATGGTGGTACACACCTATCATACCAGCAACTCTAGAGGCTGAAGCAGGAAGATCACAAATTAAAGGCCAGCACGGGCAGTCTAGTAAACCCCCATCACACACACACACACACACACACACACACACACACACACAAAATGCCAGTGGCCCCTCTGGATCTACCTTCAATAGGAAGGTATCCTTCCATATCTGCTAACTTGCTTTTGATTCCAAGATAAGAAATTTCATACAAACTGACTAAATCCAAAAGGGGACTTTATCAGTGATATACATCTAAGGGTAGGTCTTCAGGCATAGCTGGATCCAGAGGTTGGACCAATGTCATCAGAACTTGGCTTTTTTTCTCTAGATTTCTCTCTCGTGAAGCCTCGGTTTTCAGAGAAGCTGTCCTCTAGAGGTGTATACTTTCACCTCCCATGTAAGCTCATTCAGAGTGAGTTTCACCTACCAGGGCTCCCTGAAAAAGTTTCATCATATCACACTGGCTCATGTAGAATGTGTAACATGCTCATTTTTTAACCAACCACTGTGTCCAGGAAAATTCGAAGAAACACTAGCAAGGCTACTTCTTTCGACTTCCTATGAGTGATATCGGTGCCCCTCCTCATGCATTAACCAGGAGGAGGAAGGGATTGATTGTTCAGCAGTATTTTTAGCCAGAACAAAGTTCCACTGAATAATCTATGCTTCTGTCCTGAAGAACAAGGAAATGTGACTTCAAGCAGTGATCACACACTGAAGGCCTGGAGGCCAAATTCAGCCCTCCTTGGATGAATTGTTTGGTCTATAGCATGTGTTTAAGTTTGCATTCATTGTCAATATCAAATATCAGCAGAGCTCCCATCCATATTCAGGTTCCTGGCTTCCTTTGGAAAATTGAGCCTCTGGCCAGAGGAACCTGCCCTGGCTCTGCTTTGGCCATTCTTCACAGTGAGCTTGGCCAGCTGAGTTTGCAACCCCTGGTGCAAGTCCACTCGGGATTAATATGAATCCCCTGAATTTAAAGTGCTGTTAGCTG
The DNA here is from genome assembly GCA_004027185.1 of Glis glis. Classification (NCBI taxonomy): domain Eukaryota; kingdom Metazoa; phylum Chordata; class Mammalia; order Rodentia; family Gliridae; genus Glis; species Glis glis. The sequence continues at coordinate 16,307 of PVJS01014999.1, read as the reverse complement.
AGCGTGGTGGTGCTTGTCTGTTATCCCAGTACTTGGGAGGCTGAGACAGGAGGAGGATTGCAGGTTTGAGGCCAGCCTCAGCAACTTCGTGAGTCTCTCAGCAATTTAGTGAGACTCTGCTTCAAAATAAAATAAATAAATAAATAAATAAATAAATGTAAAGGGCTGGGGGCGTATCTCAGAGAATGCCCCCAGGTTCACTATCTAGTACCAAGAAGCACTAAGAATGGTGCTTCTTCCCTCTCAGATGAGGGTTGCAGCAGATCTGGCAGGTACACAGGCGGAATCAGTGAGCCTCTTTTACAAGGAAGGAAGCTGCAGTTTGATGCAGGAGAAACCAGGGTTAACTGAGTAGCCCAGGTAGGGGAGGTCAGGAGAAGTAGGCTTTTCTCACCGTCCCTGGGCCTAAAACTAAAGAAGCTTGGATACAGGGCCCCAGGAAGTCCAAAAGAAGAATAATCAGAAGGGGCATGAGCAGTTTCTTTCCTCTCCACCTTCCTTGTCTTCCTGCCGTGGGGGAGGGTAGAGAACTTCAGACAAGGTCCTCAGGGTGTTTACCATCTTTGCTCCATTCCCTGCCTTCCTCACCCCGTGCGTCCCCTGGAAATTAAGTCCTCAGGGTGAGGAGCCCTGTCTTTTGCTGGAAGTTGTTCTGTATGTGTGTGGGTGGGGTGGGGGTCATCCACATAAGCAGGCCCAGATCAAAACAAAACAGTGGACTCTTCAAAAATGGAATCCATTTCTCCCCTGTGGGAGAAAAGCAGGAAAGAAGGGAAGAAGAGAAGAGTAGGCCACACAGTCTCTGGCATTTTGCTTCTATGTGTACCTCAAACCTGTTCATTCCTCTCCACCTCCTTTGCGCTCAGCCCAGTCCCAGCCTCATCATTCTCAGTTGCTCCTGTATCTCTACTAGGCTCCCAGCGGCACTCTCACCTTGCTAGGCCTTGCTTAACATTTGCCAATGGCTTTCTATTTGATAGGGATGAAATCCAAACTCTGCAGAGGCTTAAAAGGCCTGTTAGTGGTGTCGCCTCTTTCTTCCCATGGGACTTTATTTCAGCCCCTTTCCTGTCCTATGACAGATGTGGTGGTTGTTCCCCACTCCACACTCTACCCCTACAGCTAGAACCAGGCTACCAAATGATGAATGAACGAAGGAACGAGGTTTGAAAACAATCTGAACAGTCTGAGCTTCTGCTTATCAGTAGTTAAAGGCAACTATTTGTGAATCCCTATAGACTCCACTTAAAAATTTAACTGGGGTACAAGAAAGGCAGAGGGAAAGGGGGAATGTTGGCATTATTTTACAGTTTATTTAATTCGCTCCTCCTGCTAGCACTAATTTAATTCATCTCCATGGCTAACGGAAGGACCAAATTGAAATATTAACCTCAAAGGCAGCTCTGGAACAGATAATGGAGCTGTGGCTGCAAGAGCAGAGTGGCAAGATAAAAGAGAAAGGAGCTGCTGCTTCCACAGGAGAATTAAAGGAAGTGTTGGGGGGGGGGGATAGAAGCCTTTTTTCTAATGGTTCATTTTCTTTCTCTTTAGTCCAAAGTGATAAAAGCAAATAAATTTGTGTTTAGAATCACAGACACAGTACAAGGCCATTATATAAAGATATTATCTTCCTGGTGAAACTTTGTCAGAAGTTCTAATGTCAAAAGCATGCAAAGTGGATTAAAATATCACAGGCAAGCAGCAGAGATTGTCAAAATGACAGAATATTATTAAACCTGTATATTTATCCCTTAATTTTCATCTCCACATGAGATCCCAGCATGGTGCCTCCCAGCATGGTAAGGTTTCTGCAAAGCCAATGGTCTTGTGGACAGCTGACTGGTGGGAGGGGAACCCGTCAGGGCAGAGCCCAAGATGCCTTTCAGCTCCCTGGCCAGCCTCTTGCTTGAGCAGAGTCCAGTTCAAGGGTCTAAGGAAGCAGAAAGGCAGACCTTCTGCCGGATGACAGTTAGCTGGCATTCTCTCTCTCCTGAGAGAGTCGTGGACAGCGACTACAGGTCCCCAGAGAGAAGGGGCCAGGGTGTTTGGACAGCTGCTTCTGTCTGCAGTTTGGTGGTGAAGGGAAGGGTGTCTGTCTTTCTGTCTGTCTGTCTGTCTGTCTGTCTGTCTCTCTCTCTCTCTCTCTCTCTCTCGGTCTCCTGTTTCTTTGGTGAGCACTAGAGGTACTATGGATGTAAGTGTTCTCCACGCCTGGCGGCATGCCTGAGTTTTACACATGCTTTCTCTGCTAATCTTCACAACTGGTCCCTGAGGAAGGGCTATCATGCTTTTGGTTTTACAGCTGAGGAAACAGGCTCAGAGACCAAGTGACTTGCCCAGGTCCTGCAGCTGGCACACAGTGACACCAGGTGGGGGTCCAGCTCTGCTAGATTCTAAAGCAAAGCGTTCTTCTGTGGGGCCTCGGCCTAGGCAGCCCGGGGGAAGAAGAGTGAAGCTAATGCGGACACACCAATAGGGAATACTCTTCAAGACCAGTTGTGACGGGGACAGGCTGGGCGGGAGCAGTGGTTCCAGGGGTGTAAGGGAGTTCAGACAGGCCTTACACATGCACACAGCAGTCCAGAAAGTTGTGCAAGTTGACTCCTCCCTAAAATTGACAGACTCCCTCTAAAATTAACAACTTCCTGATAACTTGTTTTTCTGCATTTCCTCCTGCTGAGAGTAAAGGCCTCCCCACCCCTCCACCCCCACCTGAGGCCTCCAGGAAGCTGAGACCAGGCAGAGACTGAGGCTTCTCTGGCTGTCTAAATCTGCATATGTAGATTTCTTTTGTTCACTCCCTACCTTTTCTCCTATAAAAGCTTCCCTTGTCCTTGAGTTCTCTGAAGATAGATATTTGAAACAAGGAAGTTTCCTCTGTCTTCCTTCAAAACTGGCTTTGAATAAAACCAATTTTCCTGCCAATCTGACTCTGAGACTTTGGGAAGCAGGTGAGTTTCAGAGCCCCGCTTCATGCCCTGCATAGAGGCCTTTCCACTTGGTAACAATGGAGAAGGCCCAGGCTTCTGGTGTAGGAGTTGGGGGGTGGGGCAGGGCAGGGCAGGAGACCTACATTTCACTGTCAACTCTTTTGTGCAGTTTGAATTTATTGTTATGTACGTATGGACTAAAAAGAAAAGACTAAAAAAAAAAAAAACAGCTTAGCCAGCTGGGTGTGATGGTGCATGCTGGTAATCTTCGTACTTGGGAGGCTGAGACAGGAGGATCTCAGGTTCGAGGCCAGTCTCAGCGACTTAGCAAGACCCTATTTCAAAATAAAAAATAAAAATGTCTGGGGTGTAGCTTGGAAGTAGAAGGTCCCTGGATTCAATCCCCAGTAATTTAATCCATTTACCTGGAATTCTAGAACAGGCACACTACTCTATAGTAGCACAAACATATCAGTAGTTGCTTGAGGCCAGCAGTGGAGGATAAGATTGACTGCAAAGACATGTTGGAACTTTGTGGGGTGATGAAAATATACTATATCTCAACTGGGGGGAGTCACCACAAGGGGGCATGTATTTGCCAATACTTATTATAATGTACAATAAAGTTAATTTTAAATTTGAAAAATGCAATTAATGAATTAAAATAGTTCCAGACTCTACTTCCAAATACTTTGACTTGATATTTAATATTGGGGTAGAGTCTAGGCACTGGTATTTTCCATAATGCTTCCCAGGTGCTTTAGGGGTAAGACCCAGCTTGGCAAAGGGATGGACTTACCTTTGAGTCTGGTAGTTTGGTTTCATATCTTTTGGGTAGATGCCTAGAAGTGGTATTGCTGGGTCATACGGTAGGTTCGTTCCCATTCTTCTGAGGATCCTCCACACTGTTTTCCAAAGTGGTTGCACTAATTTGCAATCCCATCAACAGTGTATTAGAGTTCCTACTTCTACACATCCTCACCAGCATTTGTTGTTGTTTGTGTTTTTAATGATTGCCATTCTTATTGGGGTTAGGTGATATCTCAGGGTAGTTTTGATTTGCATCTCTCTGATTGCTAGTGATGTTGAACATTTTTTCATACATGTATTGGCCATTTGTATTTCTTTTTCTGTGAAGTGTCTATTTAGTTCACTTGCCCATTTTTTGATTGGGTTATTTGTTTTTTTAGTGGTGATTTTTTTAAGTTCCCTGTATATTCTAGATATGAGTCCTCTATCAGAGGAGTAGCTGGCAAAAATCTTCTCTGTTGGCTCTCTGTTGAGGATCTTGATAGTTTCCTTTGCTGCACAAAAGCTCTTCAGTTTAATGCAATCCCATGTATTGATCCTCATTTTAATTTCCCGTGCCTTTGGGGTCTTGTTGAGGAAGTCTTTACCTGTGCCTATGTGTTGAAGTGTTGGACCTATGCCCTCTTCAAGTAGCTGCAAGGTCTCTGGTCTGCTTTCTAGGTCTTTGGTGGACTTACCTTTTAAAAAGTTTCCTCAGATCATGTCACTCCCCCAGTCAGAGCTGTATTAATGTGCCCCCTTTTCACCTCTTCAGACTCATCTTAGAACACTCTGCACTTCTCACTGACTTCGCCCCGGTTCCCTTAATGCTCCCAGCAGTCCAGCTGGCTCAGGCTGCATGCCGTCCCCATGCCTAAGATGCTCTGCCCTCCACAGCACACGGCCAGATGATGTCTGACATTCAGGGACCCCTCCTTGGCAAGACCTTCCCTGACCTCTCCATCTGTAGTTACCTTCCATTCCCAGGCCCCTCTCTCCACTCTGTTTCTTTTTTTTCCCCACAGTACTTATCACTTTGTGAAATAATCTTCACTATTTCATTACTCATTGATTCTCCCTCTCCTTAGTTTAAAAGCTCCCAGAGAGCAGGAGTTTTGTCTATCTTGTTCACTGGAGTATAGTGTCATTCAAAATTGTACCTGGAACATAGTAAGTACTCGATAAAATTTGACTGGAAAATATAACCTCACAGAGTTGCTGCAAGGTAGTGAAAGGAAAAGATCCACCTCTGGACACTGAAGAAAAGTTACAGAAAGGTTGAATAAATTCTAAAATGGTACAATAGGCAGTGAGGAAAACAAATGCTTCTTTTGCTTCAACTCCCCCACACCCCACTCCCTCCACCCCAGTATTTCCATAAGTTTTTGCAAAGAGAAAAGTTGTCATGAACTCTTTTGGGTGTACCTGCCCAGCCAATGAGCTGCCATCCTCCTACTTTGAGAACTGTCATGCAGATTAGCAGGGAGGAATCCCAGGCAATACTTTTAATACCCATGACCCTGCTTCCCTGGCCACAGCTAATTGGAGGAGTGGCAGACTGCTGACCCTACCTTAAGCCAATGAGATCCTCGCAGGTGGCTAGACTGCTAAGGTAGGAAGCTAGCTAGCTCTGTCTAGTAGGGGAAGAAGAAGCTGAGAAAGTCTGGCTGTGTTGCCCCAGAGGGAGGCAATTAGAAGAGATGCTGAGACAGACCATAGGACTTTCCTGTTCCAGTGCCTTATTAGGCTCTGTCACATTTTCACCCCAGATTTCCCTTTCTTTTTTTTTTTTTGTGGTACCAGGGATTGAACCCAGGGACGTTCTACCTCCGTGCTACACCCCCAGCCCTATTTTTTATACTTTATTTTGAAACCGGGTCTCACGAAGTTGTGGAGGGCCTCACTAAGTAGCTGAGGCTGGCCGCCCAAAGTACTGGAATTACAAGCGTGCGCCACCATACCCGGCAGATTTCCCTTTCTTAGAAACCATCTATTCTGTTTGTTCTGGATTTTTTTTAATTGGCTTGGACTCATCTGAGTGTTTCTATTACTCAGTACAAGAAGGATGGTAACTAATAAAATCTATATTACTGTAATAATTAGAAAAAACAGCATTGTAAGAATTCAATTTTCATACAAATGTTTTCAATGAGTACATTTTTACAACCAGAACATAAAGATAGGTCCTCTTGCAGTTTCTACCTGGCCATTTACAGCCCCAATCTCATCTCACCACTACCCCTTTGTCAGACTCTCTAGTCTAGGAGGCCCTTGGGAACTTCAAATTTCCTAACCAAAGCCAGAGTTATCAGTGGAGTTGCTGATGGAGACATGGGTGACTGTGTCCCCGGTTGTCTCATCCATGCATGAGAGCAGCCTGCCCCGAAGACCCCAGTGCCCCCTGCCTGCTCAGCACTAATTTGAGCTGTGACACCATTTTCCAAGCTGTTGCCCCCTCAGGCCACAACGGAACCTCTCTTGGGGACAAGCAGAGTTAGTATTGAATTTCCCTCCTCCACTTCTCAAGAGCTGAGTTCCCGAGTTCAAAGACATCTATCGTGGTGAGTGATGGATTATATTTCAGAGCAGGTTGGCAGCAGGAGGGAATTGGATTCAGAAACAACCATCTGGCTTTTGCAACTGTGTGCCCTTTGCCCCACTCAGCAGCAAGCTGGCTGTCACACAATCCAAGTGGCCACAGGAGCAGAACTGGCCCTCGCTTCCAGTCCAGACAGACCTCCTCTGCGCTGGAGAAGCAGACGGCACCCAGAAAGCTAATGCGACCCCTCTGGGCTGCTCATGGAGGGAGTTGGGACTGAGCATGGAGACATTTTTTAGAATTACTGTCTGCTGAGTACTGGGAAAACAGACCAACACAGATAAAATTTCTCCCCACCAGGAACACTCATTCATTCATTCATTCAAAAACTCCGGGTTTTGTATGCTTAATTGGCTCAGGTATGGGCAGTTTGCTTCCCATTTCAAAATGAGTAACTCCTAGTCTCTGAAATCATATCAGCGGTTAGATCCCTACTGATCAACTGCTAACCACACAATGTAAACAAGTCTTACTGGTTTGAACCTTCCCTCTCTAAGGTTCTGTTTCCTCTACCACAATCCGGGGTAATAATAATACTCATAGAACTGCAGTGACTGAAACAATATCTATAAGGTGACTGTGAGTAGTAATTGCTCTAGTATCAGCTGTTACTAATTTTTTAGGCTTTTGTTTTTGTTATTACTATTTTTATTGTCTCCATGCACTCTTTCTTCAGGCACAATTCTCTGACCTTTTTTTAACGGACTGGTCAAATGATCTAAGATCCTTATACCATCCATTTCAGTAGCCATGCTTTTAACATAATATTTCAAACCAAGGATTGTTCCTATTTGCATGTGATCCACCCTGACCTTCATGAACTAGGGCTCTGGATAGTTCCAGAACCTCACAAACTAAGCATGCTAGCAAAATCTGTATGACTAGGAGCTAGGCTCTTAGGTTGCATTTTCCATTTTACGAGTTGATTGGGAGGCAGCCAGTATAAACACCAGTTTTTAGCATATCTGGGAAGAGACTGTGTCTCCTTACTGCTTAACACAGAGCTAAAGAGGCAACCAATCAATAAGCAGAAGGCATGACAGTGCTCGCAACTGACAAGCAATGTCACTTTCTATCATGTTTTCAAAAACACTTTAGGAAGCTGGGCGTGGTGGTGCATATTTGTAATCCCAGTACTTGGGAGGCGGAGACCGGAGGATCTGGGTTCGCGGCCGGCCTCAGCTACTTAGTGAGGCCCTCTGCAACTTCATGAGACTTGGTTTCAAAATAAAGAATAAAAAATAGGGCCAGGGGTGTAGCTCGGAGGTAGAACGCCCCTGGGTTCAATCCCCAGTACCGCAAAAAAAAAAAAAACAACACTTTAGGGGTGGCAAGCTCTAGAAATTGTGGAGTTATATGCATTTAATTGAAGAAAGATGGAGAAGTAAAAAAGTTGGGGCATGTATGTGTTGACCATGCATTGAGATAAATCTAAAAGAAGAGAGAACACGCAAAAACACTGAGAGATTCTGTACCTCAAGGAACTCTCATCGAGGCAGTCAAAAAATACAGCTATTTGAGGAAAAATAAAAAGAAAAACCGCTAGCTTTGTGTGGATATAGTTGTGTGTACACGTGTATGTGTGTCTAACAGAGACAGGAATAGAGAAGGAGAGCAAATGATGTAATCCACACTGAATACTTTATCACGTTATAGGGTGTCCATTTTGTGCAGCACACTGTACTAAGTACTTCCATATACATTACTTCATTTAGTTATCACAACATATTAATGTATAAAACACTTAACGAGGCCTGGAGAAGGGGCTGAATATGAAGCTGTCACTGTTACTGATGTTCTTATGGCTGTTTCAATCATCCCCAGTTTCCAGATGAGGAAATTGAGGAGCAGAGATGTGAAATGAATTTCTCTTGCTTTTTCATTGCAAAAAGTCTCAAATCCAGTATGCCTATGTGTGTGTGTGTGGGGGGGGTGAGTGCTCACATGCATATTCTAATCTAAGGATAAACAAAGATGGAGACATTCATTTCTCCAGTTTCCTGGTGCTGGACACTGGTACTGTCATTCATTCACTTACTAAGTCTTATTTCTTTGCCTGAGATTACAGATCAAGACACAGGAGGATGGAGACCTCAAAAAACGTTTCCAAGGTCACAGAATGGGAAAGTTGAGAAGTTGAATCTCAAGATGGGGGGGCATGATTCAAAAGCCCTCTTCCCTAGGATCGTTTAGGCCCTGGGACTCAGGTTGTTCAACTGTAGAGTTGATTCCTTCACCCTCAGAGCCACTGAAAAGCCAGAAGAAACTATACATGCGAACACTCTGGCAAGAACAGAATGCTGTGCAGATGGCAGAGGACCTGCTCAGGAAGGGCTGCTTCTAACAGCTAGGGTTAGGGTTAGGGTTAGTCACAAGGCTCCAGTCCACTTCCCTGTGCCTGGAGGATGTCTAAATCCCACAGTCATACAGGAAAATGGCTTTAGTCTCAGAACTGGAAAGAAGGGAGAAGCTTCCTGAATAAAGACAAGAAAGGCTAGAGATTGATTTTCCTCCCTGGTTCTCCCTCCTCCATGCATGTGAAACTGTGCCTCCAGGTACCTCTCTGGATTAGTTGGGTATTCTCATGCTCATATCCAGCCAGTTGGGGCTGCGATTAGTTCTTGGAAACTCCTACGCCCCTACGCCCCTGCAGTTACCACCACGATGGCTTTCCCTTCCCTTTGACAGTGCCGAGAACCTAGCCAACTCTGACCTTCACTACTTCCCTTTTGTTGGAGATAAGAGCAGCAACCACAACATTGTTGGAACCAAACCCCTCTAGGGTGAAGCAAGAGGCAACTATCACCTTGAATGTCGATCTAAGATCTGTAAGCTAAGAAGGAGTCAGTTTGAGCAAACATCTTTTGAAAATTCCTGGTTGTGAAAGTTAGGGCCAGACATTGTTTTGCCTGCTGAAAATAGAGTTCAGGTCCCTGGTCCACTTGCAGCCTGGAATGACTAACCAGTCCTCATGGGCACTCATTATTCCCATTTTGCAGATGAAAAACAGAGGTAAATAATTTACCCAAGACACTACTGCTAATCAGTGACTGTGTCCAGGACAACCCCACTCCAAACATTCTTTCCAGGGTGATGCCTAATTATCTAGATGTTCTACAACCTAACTTCCCCTCTCCCCTTCATGCCTTTTATTTCAGTAAATACACTATTTGTATTCCCCTGGAAGTTGCTCTCTGGAGAGAGAATCTTTTGTCAGAGTGTGCTGCATACCTGACACTGCTTTCCTTGTGCCCGCGAGGCGATGCAGTCCTCTTTAGCTCACTGAAACACGGCATAAAGTCAGTTCCCTCCTAGTTTACCATGAAGGAATTCCTCAGGGAATGCAGCAACATCTAGACTTCCAAGCCAGGGAATTTCTGCCTTTGTGCCTGTGTCTGTATTAATTAATCATGCTTTTAACACTGGATGTGTCTACATGCATTATTATAACAATCCTGTTCTGTTCTCCAAAATAAGCTAATTTAAGCTAGTGATCTGATGGATTTTTTTTTGTGTGTGTGTGCTGGATTTTTGTTTTAAAATAGAATCAATCTTAAGAATGGAGAACTCAATGAGGTAGAAATCTTGAAATAAAAATATCATTCATTCATTCAACGTATTATGTGACATGGCTGGGCTAGCATTATGGGGAGTGGATGAAATAAAACAGACACCCAAAGACCCTGGTCTAATATAGGGAAGAAGGTAAAGATAAACTCACCATAAAACACAGAGAAACACATTATACATGTGAAAGGATGTTCCTTGTTCCCACCTTAACTCCTAGATGATAGGAAAAATAAATATTCATCTACCATGCAGGGCATAAAAGAGAGGTCTATTCAATTAGCACACCTAGACACCCTTGGCAGGAAGGGCAGAATCCATGCCAATGGGCTTGCCATCAACTGCTGAGTTCCGAGTGATTAGAACAACATAAGGCACTCTTGGGAGTGGAAAGGGGACTAGGATTAGCATCCTCAGGGAAATGCAACAGTGGGTGAACAGACTTTAATTACCATTCCCCCCTAAACCCAGATAGTGTGATGATATGGATAAGGTTAGGTTAGCATTTGACTTTTCACTATCTATAAAGAAAAACTTTTTTTTTTTTACGGTACTGGGGATGGAGCCCAGGGGCATTCTACCTCCGAGCTACACCCCCAGCCCTATTTTTTATTCTTTATTTTGAAACAGGGTCTCACTAAGTTGTGGAGGGGCTCACTAAGTAGCTGAGACTGGCTGTGAACATGGATCCTCCGGTCTCAGCTTCCCAAGTACTGGAATTACAAGCATGCACCACCATGCCCGGCTAAAGAAAACCTTTTTAATAGTCCTTGTGTGTCTAGAGGGTGTGACAGATTTAAACTAGTTAAGAGAATGGATTATTTTCAAGGACTAATTAAATGATGAAGCTACAGACATTTTGAATCACTCAGTAGTCATTAAAGTAGCCCTCTGATGTCACCCCTGAGGCCCAGCTCTGTCCAGGCTGCTGCAGGACTGTGGGCATAGTCCTTGCAGCCAGGCCACCTGGGCTCTGCTCCTCAGACTGTGAGACTGTGATCACATTGTCTAATATCTTGAGGCTCAGAGTTATCTTCTAAATGATGGGGCTAGTTCCCCTGGCTCCTGAGACTGAGGTCACATATGTGATGTCACAGAAAGTGTTTATTTAGTAAATGCTATCATCTTTATTTAATAGTCAATAACGCAAGCCTGGGATGGATGTGATTTATCTGTCAGCTGGTCAAGTGCAGAGGTGGCATATGATGGTCTCCAACTCACATTAGCCAACAAGGTAGTTCTTCTGTCGATGGTCTCACTTTTCAGAGGAGACATAGAGCCCCAAGAAGGGGAAAAGTAGTTCTGGGTGCCTGTCAGGGAGAACACATCACATCTTGTGGGTTATGCTCCTGAATACATTCATACTTGTAGAAGATGCCTGGAGTGTGGGACTCTGGAGAATGGGAAATCCCTGTTCTATTTCTCTCTCTCCTTACCCCTCTGTTGCTGGGTGGGAGCACAGTCTTCTCTCCTGAGCATCCATCTTTTTCCTCCTGGAGCCTGGAGGGAGATGCTGGGGCAGAACATGCTTCCACTATTGAACAACTGAGGCTCCTGGATTTGATGTCTCCCTTTGGGCTCTGTGTAAAGGATGGGCTCCTCTCATCTTGGTTCTGCCTTCCTGATGCACTTTGAGATGTCCAGATTCTTGTAACACTCCAACACATGACTGCTTATGCTGCAGAGTAGCTCATCAGTGACTTAATACCCCTATCCAGACTGTGCACTCCCCAGGGCAGGGCCTTTGGGGGTTTTGCCTCTGAGCCTTTAACAGATCCAGTTCAAAGCAGAACCCATAATCAGTGTTAAAAATGTTGAACACACACACATGAGATTATTTAAACTTCTCTGAACTCAATCTCCATTCTCAAAAATGGGCCATCCTATTTAAAAAGTCTTCCTGAAGTCAAATCTTGTACCTCCACAGTGTCCCATTCCCAGTGTGATTAATAAACATCCCACTGGCTGTACCATTCCAGATCGGAGCTCAAAGCACCCCTTGAAATCACCCTGGCAGAGAATCTGTCACTATGGGGCCCTAGGCCCTGCATCTCAGCTGACTTGGCATGTGGTCTACACCTGGCAGCAGAATCCCCAGGACTCATCCTCCTCACAGAGCTGTCTGGAAAACCCATCCCAGTGAGTAAGTTCCCAGGAAACAACCACGTTTCCTGTTTTAGTGTGAAAATGTTCCAGTGCTGTGCTCAAGGAAGCATCCTGTCTACACCCTGGGGTTTCTTCTGCAGGATTCCAGAACTTCTCCTACAGTGCTGGAATCCAGTGCTGGTCCTGACCTGCATCCTTCTCTGCATTGTGAAGTCACAGGGCCTGCAGGTCCAGTTCACAGGCCAAACACTCTTCTTAGGTGGAGAGATACAGGGGTCAGACATATCCAAAACACCAAGAAGTTATTAGCCAAATAACAATTCAAAACCTTTCATGGTGAGAAGAGCTATGAATAACACGTGGAGTGGCTGGGGTGCTCATGGGCAGCATCTTGGAAAGTAGGTAGCCAAACTTGGCTAGAATGATGAGAGCAAATTGGCCAAGGCTGAACTACTGTGATCCAGACAGAAGGAACTGTGTGTGCAAAGGCCCTAAGGAAGGAATGAGGTTGTTACAGTCTAAGGCAGAGAGAAGTTCAGTGGCCAGAGCCCAGTGTACAAGGGGGAAAGTGTGGCGAAGGCTGGGCGTGTAGAGCCTGTGAGCTACAGAAGGAATCTCAACTTTAGGCTAAGGGACACTATCCGATCCAGGGTGTACGAAGGTCTCTGAGCTAGTGTGGGAAGTGTGAGACAGGATCTGACACAGGTAGCACAGAGATCGGTCAATTGTTGTGAGGGTGGCAGGTGTGGAAGCGGGGAGGTCATTCAAGAGATGACTACAGCCATCTTGGGGACAGTGGTAGAGGCTGGGCCTGCAGGTGACAGCTGTGGGGACAGAGTAATGGATACCTGCAGAAAGTGTGGCCTGTGGGACCACTGGTGGGGGCCATGGAGAGAGGGTAAGAAAGGAATCGGGGGGGGGGGGCTCACATGTCCAGTCTGAGCAGCTAGATAAGCGAGGAAGCCCTTTCTAACCGGTGATCTGCCTGCAAAGAGGTGATTTCCACCACATCATCATCTGGTCCCCTCTGACAGAAATCAGAGACACCCCCCAGCCCCAGTGTGAAGTTTCCAGGTGGGGTGAGCAGCAGTGAGCATTTGAGAATCCTGGCAGACAGCTTTTCTCTGTGTTTTCAGAAAACAGGAATCGCCTCCCTCCCTTCTTTCTGTTGCCAGGAGAGATGCATCTCAGTGAGGCCCAAATGCACACGATAGTGATGTGCTCCTGGTTTCCATGCATTGCTAGAATACCAAATAGCCTTTGAACATGAATTGATGGTCTTGTCAGCAGCGACAATATTTACAGAATATACTGTCACATTATAATGGGAAACGGAAAGTGGCGATGTGGAAGCTCTACGCCAGCCAGGGGCACAGCATAAGGGCCTGGAGGCTGGGTGGAAATTGGCTCTCCCTCCTCAGCATCCTGACACTGAAGGTCCCAGGGAGCCCTGAGCCTGACCTCCAGGGAGCAGAGTCAGCAGCCTCCCTACCCTCCAGGGCATTTCCTTCGAGAGGGGGCAGGGCTGGGCTTGCTCTGAAGGCCCCAGACTGGATTCAACATAACAGGAGAGCTGGGAAGCTGCTTTGTAAGGTGGTGAGCTCCCGCCACTGGGAGCTGTGTGCCACAAGGAAGCCTCTGCCCTGCACTTGGAGTCACTGCCTTCCTCCAACAGCATGTCCTTGTACCTGGCCTGGGCTGAGTAAGAGCAGGGATGCAGCAGCGATGAGAGCCTCTGCCCACATTCTTGGAGAGAAAGAAGTTAAACAAGGCGAGGGCCATAGAAAACAAACGGGGCTGTGTGACAGAGGCCATAGGGGAGGTGCAGGAGTGTTCTGGGCAGGAAGCTGAGCCCCGGTGCTGAAGGGCAGCCCTGAGCAGACCTGCAGCAAAGGCCATCCATGCAGAAGGATGGGCTGTTTCACAGGCCCTGAGATGGCTCTTCAGACAAAGCTTTTCAAAAAGCCCCACAGTTGATGCTTCTGGGACGACATCTAGGGGGTTAGGAGTAGCAGGTGGGTTGGGGATGAGGGGCTGGACGGCTCTTTCTGAGGACATTTCCCAGAGCTGGGGTGTGGCTGGGGCAATGCCATGACCATACTTTTGAAGACCAAGGATGATGTGACCCCAGCTTTCTCATTTCTGGGAGAGAGTGAGCACGTTCCTCTCCAAATCCAGAGTCATAGGGGAACCCCATGGGTTGGAAAGAATCTCTTCAGGTGGAATTTCAGTCTGTGACCAGCTGGGCTGGGGGTGCAGGGGAGACAGCATAGAAGCCAGCGCAGAGCTTGGGAAGTGCTTGTTAGGGCCGTGCCTCACAGTGGCAGGTGTGTGGTCAGCCCCTTCCCCCAGCACCTCGCTGCTTGACTGGAGAGTGGGGCTCTACCTTTCTCTTTCCTTACCTCTTCCCTCTGGCCATCACTGCCAGCCCATTGGGCCTTTGCTGACTCCTGATTTTAGATAATATGGCAATTCTTAAAACAGGCACCAAAATGAAAAGGGTAAACCCTCCCTCCTCCATGGGTGCTTAAGGGAGGTCCGCAGCAGTACAAGCATTCAATACCTCCTGCCAGGGGGGTCCTACTGTGTTCTCTCAGACTTGTGCAGGGGCAGAGTTTTAAAGTTCAAAGTTTAAAAAGTGTTCCAGGACTTCATGAAGACCTTACATGTGAGCACTTTAGCAGAAAGTGCCAAGGAAAAGCCACAACAAAGTGGAGTGGATTAAAATACTTTATTTTAAAATGATGGGTAGAATTTAACCTATTTGTGAGGAGGAAGACTATTAATTCAGCAGGTGAAACTGAAAATGTTTGGGATCATGGAAATCAAATCAGATTGCCACAAGATCGTGTTCATGATGAGCAAGCACAAGAACGGAGGCCACAGCACATGCCTAGCAGGTTTATCAGTTTTAAAGTATAGGTCCAATTTGAGTCAACAGGAATCCCTTGCTCTTACTGAGCACCAGAAACTCTCCTTGCAGAAACAGGATACAGTAGTAGAATTTCTAGGCCATATGAGATTCTCGGGACCCTGGCGCCTCTGCTGGCTCTAGTCTATATCCTGTCTGTATCTATATCCAGGTAAATCATGTGGACACTGGCCACACTTGAAACCAGAAACCAGATATTAAACCAGACGGCTACGGCTAGGCTGCTGAGCAGAAAGGTGGATACGCCACTTCCTGAAGCTCCAGGGGTTCTTCGAGAGCAGAGTATTAATTACCTATAACTGCAAAACAAATTGCCACCCACTTAACAACACGATTATCTCACATTTTCCACGGGTGGGAATCCAGGCTCCAGGTTTACCTGATTCCTTTTCAGGTCTCACAAGGTGCCAACAGCGGCATTTTGTCTGGAATTTGAAGTCTTCTAAGTTCATCCAATCTACTGTTAGAATTTAGTTGCCTGAGGGTGTAGGGCAGAGGCACTGTTTTCTTTTTTTTTTATATAGATTAGAGTTTTATTAGATCTTAAGCCAATATTACTATCACATTTTAGATTTTATATGATTTTTTTCTTATGTTCATTTATTGGTGCATTGTAATTATACATTTTGATATATGTCAGGGTATGAACATCATACATGCACACATTGCACATCTAGCCCTCCCTCCAATCCCACCCTATTCCCTCCCCCTTCCCTCCCCTTCATGCTCCGGATAGTGATTGAGTCTTATAGGTTTGTGTATGTACATCATGTGCTATAGTGTGTTTCCCTCCACTCCCCGCCCAACTCCCTCAGTTAGGTCACCTTCTTTGTCCATCTAAAGATTTCTTCTTCTTCCCTTCTAAGTCCCATTCTATCTAGCTCCCACAGATTAGGGGTAACATCCGATTTTTTACTCTTAGTGACTTACTAATGTCACTTAGCATGATGTTCTCTAGTTCTCTCCATTTCCCTGCAAATGATGTGATTCTGTTCTTCTTTGTGGCTGCGTAAAATTCCATTGTGTACATATCCCATAGTTTTGTGATCCGTTCATCTGTTGATGGACACCTTGGCTGGTTCCAAAGTTTGGCAATTGTGAATTGTGCTGCTATAAACATAGATACACATGCATTGGTCTGGTAGTTGGGTTTTAGTTCTTTGGGGTAGATGAGAGGCCCTGTTTTCTTGCTAGTTGTTAGCTGAGATCACTTTTCTTTCTCTTTCTTTCTTTCCTTTCTTTCTTACCTTCTTTCTTTCTTTCTTTCCGTTCTTTCTTACCTTCTTTCCTTCCTTCCTTCCTTCCTTCCTTCCTTCCTTCCTCCCTCCCTCCCTCTCTCCTTTCTTTCCTTCCTTCCTTCCTTCCTTCCTTCCTTCCTTCCTTC